>JASAND010017500.1:0-14974 GCA_030248195.1 Trissonchulus latispiculum | reverse complement strand
CAAATAAAAATGAACACACATGTTATGCCAAAATTTTCGCCGGGCGGCTCTATGGTCGGATCGATTTTTTACAAAAGCAAAGAAAGTATCCTGCTCATCACTGTAGATATTCTGCAAAACTTTTTCTAGCTCAAAAATTTTGCAAAATTTTACATCAAAATATTTTTCAAAATTTTGAAACATAGGTGAGAATATGGCGAGATTTTCTTGCCGCTTGGAGCCATAGTTGCAAACCCCTTGGTCCAAGACCCATGTATATATAGGGGTGCCCACTAATCACCAAATGTGCTCATCGACAATCAGCGGTTTTGGAAGTATATATATTATGGTGAGAGACGCGCAACTTTGTATTATCAGTTGAGCGCGTTTCACTATGCCAGCACAACGGAAATGCACTTTGTCTCCACATTTTTCAACCAGTTGCGGACAATGTTTTCGTTGGTGCCGGTTGGTGTACAGTAGCGGCACAACGTTGCCGGTTTTGTAGCAACAAGCAGTTGTGACATCAAAAGTTGGCAGGTATCTCGTTTTGGCGCATTTGGGACATAGAAAATCTGGCTTCATTCTTTTCAATGTTTTAAGCTCAACTTGAAATCGAGACGAGGTCCGGCAAACCCATGCGAATTTCAGTTTTTTGGCTCTAATGCATCTGCCGGAGATACTTGCTCAGTTCGTGTTCGAACATTGGCCTTGACGGTATGATCGACCGCATTGTGTTGTAACGAGTGACAGGATTTATTTCAGGTTTTGTAAGCACAACCCTGTTATTTACCCACATCGCGGGGAGGTTCTCATTGAGGGTCCCCCTCCCCAGTCGGTTTTCGACCACCCTCGCATGCTGACAATGTTTCATCATTTTTTCTACATTTTGAAGTCTGCCTATTGTAATTTCGTTATTTTGGCTTAAATACATATATATATATATATATATATATATATATATATATATATATATATATATATATATATATATATATATATATATATTGGAATGACGGGATCCAGTCGGGTCTGACAGTTTGGATCCGAGCCAAAAAAAAGAACTCGAGAATAACAATGCTGAAGCATTTTATGCAGAACATGAACAAATCACTTCGGCAACGAATCTGAATGCTAGAATATGCTGCAATGCAAACATGGAATGTTTCCACAGTCAAACAACAGCTAATGGATAATCATTAGCTTCCTATATGGAGAAAAATAAAACCAAAACCGTTGCTGTTTGA
The DNA here is from genome assembly GCA_030248195.1 of Trissonchulus latispiculum. NCBI lineage: Eukaryota > Metazoa > Nematoda > Enoplea > Enoplida > Ironidae > Trissonchulus > Trissonchulus latispiculum. The sequence continues at coordinate 13,748 of JASAND010017500.1, read as the reverse complement.
AAACTTGGTTTTAATGAAAATGTAATCAGTTGGGGAAGTTTTATTAAGCATTTTGCTTCTAAAGTTTGATCCACTACTGAGTGCAGTTTTCATCACCGATTACGAACTAAATTTTCCTTTTCATAAATATTGTGCACGGTTTCATGGTATATGTTTTCACATTTACCATTTATGCATTCAAATATATATATATATTTGTGTATAAATATAAAAACTTACAACCATCTTGTGCTCTTTTTGAAAGTTTCAAAAATGCTTGCAGAACTGTATGGCTGTGTACTTGTTATCAGAAACCATGCCTTTAATCATCAGAACTTACGGTAGTAAACTTTTTATATGCATGGATTTGTGCCAATGTGTGTTTATAAAAACATATATATATATATATATATATATGTTAAAAATATATAATTATGGCTGCTCAAATTTGCTAAGCAAAATATAACGTCTAGTTGAAGTCTTCCATTAAGGTACAATGGGGCTGGGAAATAATACCGTTTGCATTTTTGAGTGCCCAGGTATCCGTTTTGTCTGCGCCAATTCGAAAGATCTGGAATTGACACAACTGTACGGATCCGGAGCCAACCCGTCGATCCCTATATATATATATATATATATATATTAGGGATCGACCGGATATCCGATCCGATCCGCCGGCCGGATATTGCAGATCCGGATCCGGATCCGGCAGAAAAACCATCCGGATCCGATCTTTTTTCAGTTAACGAACCAAAGGAAATTTATTACTGAAACTAAAATACTAATGCCTGGAGCGCTCAAAATTAATTTCTAGAAGCGAATTTTCGTGTTAAGAGTGTGAGCGGATGGGGCTGCCGCCCCCAGACCCCCGTGTACCTTAATATTCAACTGAACCCGAATCAATAGACGTTAATATTTTGTTAACTAATTTTTGTGCATGTCAGGTTAAATGAATTTTTTAATTTAACCATAATTATATGTACAACATATATATATATATATATATGTTTTTATAAATTACTGTTAAATAGGTGTCCATGCGTATGGTTATTTTCCGACATCTATAGACAAAAGTTTAACAAATTTGCAATTTTCAGACTCCTTGACGTGTTTCGTTTTCTAAATTTTAAGTTGTGCTTTTCTGAATTTTTAAGTGATTCTTTTAAGAACATGGTTTCCTTCAAATTCTCGGTAGTAGCAAAATTTTAACTCTACTTTACTGCGTTTAACCATACTTATATATTGCAAAATTATTGGACAAGTATGCTTAGCCGACTTGGAAACTCAAAAAATTTAACTTTAGTGAAATTTTTAAGATGGTTCCAAGTAAAATAGATCAGCAAATTTAAAGATTTTTATGAACATGTACTGCCGTTTCACAAATATATATATATACTGAATGCATAAATAGATAAATACAAGCATATATAAATGAGCCGTGCTGACTACTTTGATTCTAACGATTTCGTTTTTAATATTTAATGAAAAGGAAAATTTGGATTTTGTTTTCGTATCGGTTGCGGTGAGTCTTGCTAGGCTTCAGCAGCTGCTACAAAGAATTTAACTGCCGGCGCAACAACATAATCGAATGAACCGGATCAAAACGTTTTTTAAATTGAAAATGCTGGTTGCTAATAAAACTCTAACTTGAATTATTTATTCGTAAATAACTATTTTCAGCAGCAACGGTTTTGGTTTTATTTTTCTCAAGCTCCATATAGGAAGCTAATGTTAATGTTAATCTACGTAAGCTGATTTTGTTTGACATACTTTGATTGTAAACTGTTCCATGTTTGCGGCTGCGGCATATTCATATATACATTTCAAAAATTCGTTATATACTTAGCGAAAATTGTTTGTTCAAGCTAAATGTTTAAATCATTTGCAGCATTCAAACAAAGAGAAATTGTTGAAACGTATTAAATAAATTCACTATCAGCATTAAAACATTACCACAAAAAACCCATAAACAGTAACAAAATCAAAGAATAAAATTTTAAAAATTTGCATGTATTTTGATGACTAGATCCGGATCCGATCCGATCCGGCCGGATCCAAACTGATCCGGATCCGGGTCCGATCCGGCAAAATTTTGGATCCGGTCGATCCCTAATATATATATATATATATATATATATATATATATATATATATATATATATATATATATATATATATATATATATATATATATTTTAAGCCAAAATAGCGAAATTACCTTAAAATATCCGGCGAGGCCGGAAATTTTTTCAAAATGTTAGAAAAAATGGCGAAATTTGGCAATTCTTCAGCTTATGCGAGGGTGGTCGAAACTCGACTGGGGAGGGGGACCATTCCAATGGGGCCGCCCCCTCCCCCCCGCAGATGTCCGCCAGAACGGTGTTTGCTAAACTGGAGTAAAAATAACAGGGTTGTGCCTAAAACCTGAAATAAATCCCTGTCACTCGTTACAACACAATGCGGTCGATCATACCGTCAGGCCAATGTTCGAACACGAACTGAGCAATATCTCCGGCAGATGCATTAGAGCCAAACTGAAATTCATGGGTTTTGCCGGACACTAATATCAGTTTCAAGTTAACCTAAAACGTTTGAAAAAGTGATGGAAAGAAGACTGTTAAGAAGGTTTTCTAATATTATATGCCTATATATAATACGTAAAACGACGTAGCATACGTATATACCTTTAAAGACTGGATACACTTGCCAACGATGTCACAACTGCTGTTGCTACAAAATTGTAACAGCGTTGTCCGTGTATACGTATATACATAACCAGTAACGAAACGTTGTCACAACTGGACAACGTCTTGGGACCAAGTCCGATTCCGTTGTGACAACGCAATAGTGAACATAGCGCTGGATCAACAGCAAGTGTGCGTAGTGATAATAAGTTGCCACATGTATATAATATATATATATATATGTATATATATAACCGCTGATTGTCAGGCTTGGCAACGTGTCCGACAACTGCCTTTATTGTCACTAGTGATTAGTGATTAGTCATGGCTTATGTAACCTATATAGCCATGGGTGGGACCCACCCCCTTTTTGGACCAAGGGTTGCAGCTATGAGCTCCAAAACATAGCAGCAGAAAGCGCGACTCTTTCTTACCTACGTGTGCAAACTCATTTGGTCCACTCCTGCTCATTTTATGACATTTTGAAAATGACACCTACTTTTTGGTCCAACGATGCCAAAATTTTGCAAAACTTTGGACCGATGTAACTTTTGACTGGGTTGGGCTAGAAAAGTTTTGCAAATATCTGCAATGATGGCAAGTCTTCCTCTTTGCACACAGCCAAAATTAAATCGATCCGATGCACCGTTAGTCTGGCACATTGCCAAATGTGGTGGGGAAACCCCACCCAACTTTTTGAAAATTTTGAAAAAACCCAACAACCAAACAGGGAAACTATTCGACACTATAGCACGGTACTATCGAGGACGCTGCATCATCTTATGGTGTCAGATTTGGACTGGGTTTTCTTTAGTGGGGGGGGGCGGGGGGACCCCCCCACCTTTTGTGTTCCCCCCCACTCGTTCCCCCCACTTTTTTGTGCGTACCCCCCACTCACTATCAGTTGCCCATAAAATGCAAAATTTTTATGATTTTTGGTCAAAATTTTCAAAAATTTTCCGGCTTCGCCGGAATTTTTTGGTTAAAAATCGTCTATTTTGATTTTTAGCATTTTTAGCCCAGTTTATTTCCCCCCCCCCACTTTTGGTCTTCCCCCCCCCCACAAGTGGGGGGGGATTCCCCCCCCCCACTTTCCCCCCCCCCACTTTTTTTGGGCTAGAGAAAACCCAGTTGGATAATTTTGCTTCCCTGGCTAGCTAGGGGCCAAAAACCCTGAAAGTGCCAATTCGGTACTGGAGGACCCAGGACAGGTCCAATTGTGGATTCTAACAGCAATTGAACGTAAAAACCATTCTATACACGATAGACTAATAAGTTTTATCAAATTACATCGTTTTTAGCATTTTTCAAAAATTGCCCTGTTTACGTGTCAAACTTTATGAAACCTGTCCGTTTGATGCTGCATTTTCAATGGCACATGAAATCTCAAAAAGGTAAATATATATATACCTAGATCGGGTTTTTTTACAAGTAAAGAAAATGCTCCTCCGGAGCATGAAAAAGTAATATGGGCGGTGGTGAGGTTCTAAAATCAAGAGAGGACTAGTTTTAAAAATGCTTAATATGGGGACTAGGTTCAAAAAAAGAAGAGGACTAGGTTGTGGGCGAATTAATATGGGCACAGCTTCGCCGAGCAACCCATATTCGCGGACTGAAAAAGTTTTACACATATTACATATATATGTATACCAGTGTTCAGATTTAGTTACGGTGCGTAAATAATATATATACAACTCTGATAAACGAGTGCTAATGAAAGCAAACATTTCTTCCAATAAACTCTTAACATTTACTGTGCATTTTAACCATTTATAAGAAAAGTCTATATTTCAGCAATAATTTCAGGACTCTCTCCGACGATCTTGTATTTCCATTGAACCGCTAGCTTTACAATCATAGCCTTGGTTGTTTTTTCTCGTTGCTTGCCATAGTCCAGCACAAACAAATTAGTATAGTTTACGTTTGTATACCTAGCTAATCTACATAACTTTCTATGCAAGCAACTTGCAGCGATTGTTTAACTGTTGGAATTGTTATTATTGACTGACATTAATCGCTTTGTATATGACAATCGCCATGGCGAAGCGTGAAAGCCCGCGAATATGGGTTGCTCGGCGAAGCTGTGCCCATATTAATTCGCCCACAACCTAGTCCTCTTCTTTTTTTGAACCTAGTCCCCATATTAAGCATTTTTATTCCTGCTGGAGCAGGAATACCTATGATGGGTATGTTGCATCTTTTGCATGCATTAGCTCTGTTCTCTCAGAAAAGGCCCTATGTTTAACACATGTCTAGCTATGTACTATTTTTTGCTTTAACAATATGCAAATTAGTTTTTGCAACAATAAAGCTACACAGCGTTAGTGTTAAAGTAAACGTTTCTATGATCATTTGAAATTAGCAACAGTTTGAAAACGTATTTATAATGGATGACGGTGCAATTGGAAGGAGGGGGGCGGATGACAGGTTTTAATGTGTTATACCAGCGGATTTTAAAAGCGAAACACGTGTCAGCTGTGACAATCTCACTGTATAATTACTTCTGTGATAAGTAGTTGCAAACCAATTCGCACTTTTGGGTGACATGGCGATATGCAATATATATATTAAAGCAAAATTCAAACGATTCTCGGCCCAGGAATTTTGTCCTTTTTGGACACTACTTGTTAAAACTAGTCCTCTCTTGATTTTAGAACCTCACCACCGCCCATATTACTTTTTCATGCTCCGGAGGAGCATTTTCTTTACTTGTCCTTCTGTCGTTTTAAGGTGCTGGTACCGCTTTGTGTAAATTCGACCCTACAAGCTTCAATTCTTTGTGAAAGTGGATGAAACTTTCCAAATACATTATTTTCGTGCTCTTTAACATTCTGGGACCAGTCCCGGATTTTTAGATGCAAAGATAAGAAAGTTTTGGTTTTTGCCCTTATTCTCTCAGTACATGGCCTCCACACCGGATTGGTTGTTATGGCTGGAAAGAGGGTGCAAAAATGAACATTTTTGCTTTTACAACTTTTGAGCTACCTCGTGTGGTTAAGGCAGTATACGCCAAAAACGATTTTTGGGGTCAAAAAATGGCCATTTTTGAAGAAATCAGTTTTTTCAAAATTACTGCCAAATCTTACATACAATTTCGTCTTATGAATACTCAATCGATACATCCTCCAATTGCGCATTTTATCAATACCTATTCGCTGGAGTTCGTTGCTTTAAGCTAGAGAATTCGCCGAAAAACCATTTTGGCAAAATTGCGACTATTTTGTTTTGAACACCGATTTCTCAAAAACTACCCAATGGATTTGCGTGATTTTTTTTGGCTGGATGAAAATTCGCCCTATTGCGGAGGGACATTTTTCTTGGTTTGAGCTAAAACATCTCCAGTTTTGAGAAAACTGAATAGAAAGTTGCGAAATTTCGTGTCATCGCGCATTTGCCGGATTTTCTGGAGTACTGAGACTTGTTGAGCCAAATCCAAAAAATGTCCCTCGGCCTACATGTCCTTCATATCATGGCACAAGAAGAAATTTTGGCCGATTCTACAGTTTTGAGAAATCGATGTTCAAAAATTTTTGGTCCATATTCAGTCTGTCAGATGTAAGCATGTCGGAAATTTTTTGCTATTTTCTTGCCAATTTTGCTAGTTTCATAAGCTCATGTTAATTTACAGATTATAAGCTTTAAAAAATCTCCCTCGTTACTTTGTGCGCATAGTCCGAAATATTCAAATAAAATAAACCAAACCGATCTAGCTGCTAGCCTGTGAAAAAAAGTTGATTTCAACCGAAGTGCCAAAATAGCGAAAGTCCGACTTTGGGGCCTTGGCACAGAGCCAAAGTTGGCCGGGTGCCAACATGACCTTCGTTTGGTAGCATGGGGGGATACTGTCTACCAACATATCATAGTAGCATTGGACCAAAATGCCCACATCGTTCCAACACTTCGCTAGAAAATGCACTTCCAATAAGCGTTATTAACCGAGAAAAAAAACAACCGCACGGTAACTCTCGCCTAGTGCAAAATTTCGAAGTTCCGAATTTTAACCAAAAGTATGGTGGTACTTGTAGTACTACTCGAGTACTTTACGGTGGTAACATTTTTATCCCTCCCGGACCTCTAATTAGCTGGCACCAGGCCAACACTGTCTCCAGAGGGCCGCGCAGACGCCTTTATACCCATATTATGTAGGGGCGCTATCGCGCCCCTACATAATTTACAAGAATAAAAATGCTCCGGTGGAGCATGAAAAATGCAATATGGGTGACATTCGGTTGTAAATGAACAGAGGACTAGGTTTTAATACGTTAATATGGAGGGGCAGGTTGTAAATCCCAGGAGGACTAGGTTAAAAGCGCACTAATATGGACCAGCTTCGCTGAACAACCCATATTCGCGAAAACTGTCCAGAGATTCTATCGGCTGCTGCTTGCTGTTGATATTGGCAGTTCTTCGGAAAATTGTACGATTTGCCAGCGTGGCCTGCAAGTATATGTGGTCGTGCTCCTTATTATACAACTTAATAATACCTACACGTACATAATGTCAACTGCTTTTCGTATAAACTTAATACAAGATTCTGCGCTGACACTGCAGAAAAAACACCTTGAACACCTTTCTACCACAACTGCATTGTTTATTTGGAATAAGCCTTAATATTTCAAAATCGTCCCGCTCGCTTTGAAAGCTGAAGAATGCAGATCTTACTCGTATGTCATGTGGAGTGGAGCATGAGTGACCGCGAATATGGGTTGTTCAGCGAAGCTGGTCCATATTAGTGCGCTTTTAACCTAGTCCTCCTGGGATTTACAACCTGCCCCTCCATATTAACGTTTTAAAACCTAGTCCTCTGTCCATTTACAACCTAATGTCACCCATATTGCATTTTTCATGCTCCACCGGAGCATTTTTATTCTTGTCCTATTTCATTTTTAAGGTTCTCAGTAAAAAACAAAAACGTTAAAGCTGTGTGAAAGAAACTTTAAAAATTCCGCCAATCATTAATCGTCAACTGAAAGTACAGAACAAAGAAGCTTGAAAAGTTCCAAATTCTTCCTTTTTCTCTATTTTGACAGAAATCCAACATCCAGTACCCACGTCTGCAATAGTTTTATTTACTGTATATACGTAGCATATATATAGCACTGTATAGCACTATATACAGCGCAACCAAATGCAAACGTTACTGTCGGTGAAGGAAACTCATACGGCACGATTTGCAATCCTCTGCCGCACGTGTGTGCAAAATTTCGGACGATTGCAACTCATTTGCAGCTAGTTATAGGCCGTGCTGTACTTCAGCAGCACTCTACTGCAGCGCAACCAGATGCAAACTTCACTGCCAAAAAGTAGACTTGTACAGCATGTTTTCCACTGCTATTCCGCACCTGCCTACAGAATTTCAGACGATTGCAAGTTTTCTGTAGTTAGTTATAGGCCGTGCTGTGCTTCCGCAGCACTCCACTGCAGCGCAACCACATTGTAACATCGTAATAAGTATACGAAACGTATCTATAATAGTTTGTCATGTCCTAAACTATCTGTATACCGAATTTCAAATACCAGTGACGAATGAGTAACTTGTTATCGACGGTGCTGTGTTTGGGGCAGCACATGCAGCACGGTGGAAGCTAGAGACTGCACCAACGAACATAGCTACAGTTCCCCCTCACTACAGACATGATTCTCACCAAGTTTCATATGTTTAGCCGTTTACAGTAAGTCTATAGACAGCGTGCTATGGTTGCTGCATAACAGTACAGCACGATAGCAGCACCGCACGGCGCTGCGACTATGCTCATCGTGTTCAGCGACCCCGATAACCCTTATATGCGTCCCACTATATGGCCCAAAACAGCATATTTAGGCCTATTTTTGACTATTTCCTGTAGAGTTGGGACTTAGAAATTTTCCGAAAATGGCTATTTGGCTATATAGCACTCTACTTCAGCGCAACCAAATGCAAACTTTACTGTCAGTGAAAGAAACTCATAAAACACGATTTGCAATGCTCTGCCGCACTTGTGTGCAAAATTTCGGACAATTGCAACTCATCTGTAGCTAGTTATAGGCCGTGCTGTACTTCAGCAGCACCCTACTGCAGCGCAACCAGATGCAAACTTTACTGTCGGTGAATGAAACTCATACGGCACGATTTGCAATGCTCTGCCGCACTTGTGTGCAAGATTTGTAGTTATAGGCCGTGCTATACTTTAGCAGCACTCTACTGCAGCGCAACCACATAGTAACATCGTAATAAGTATACGAAACGTATCTATAATAGTTGGTCATGTCCTAAACTATCTGTTTAGAACAAAGAAGAACAGAACAAAGAAGCTTGAAAAGTTCCAAGTTCTTCCTTTTTCTCTATTTTGACAGAAATCCAACATCCAGTATCCATGGCTGCAATAGTTTTAGTTACTGTATATAGCATATAGCACTCTACTGCAAGTGTTTTTTTTTCGCCGACGGCTTATGTGTAACGTTACACGCCTCTCCAAAATTTTTTGCTATTTTTCAGAAAAAAGTGTGTAACTACCTAAAAATTCCTAATTTACTCGCGTTTTGCTTAACACATGTATACAATTTTATTGTTAACAAAATTATTCCGTTAAAAAATTAAAATTCCGTAAAATTTTAACATCTTAGTTACAGCAATATTTGGAGTTAACCAAATCAGATCTACAAAATTAAAAAATTGAGCAGTTACATCGATGATTTGCATTTATTGGATTTGACTTGATAGAACGAAGGAAAACACCAGTACACCGAAGGAGCATAATTTTTCGAAAGGCCTCCTGTAGCACAAAACTTAGCAAGGAACCAGTTAAATTTTGCTTCATAAACTGAAAATTTTGGTGTTTACGCGTTTTTAATACAAGAACGAAGAAATATAACAAATATAATGTGCATATATATAACTAATACTTAAATATTAACGAAAATAAAATGCAAGACATGGTGCAAAAGGGGGGTCTGGGGGGCGAAGCCCCCCAAACGGTAAATATGTGAAAACAAATGAATGAGCCTTGGAAAAAGTTCCGACCATTTGGTAAAATTTGTCCAAAATTTTGGTGTAACGTTACACAGTCGCCAAAATTTTTTTGCTATTTTCCAGAAAAAAGTGTGTAATTACACGCGTTTTTGAGCAAAAAAAAACACTATATACAGCGCAACCAAATGAAAACTTTGCTGTCGGTGAAGGAAACTCATACGGCACGATTTTCAATGCTCTGCCGTACTTGTGTGCAAAATTTCGGACGATTGCAACTTACGTGTAGCTAGTTATAGGCCGTGCTGTGCTTCAGCATCACTCGACTGCAGGCCAACCAGATGGAAACTTTACTGTCGGTGAAGGAAACTCATACGGCAACGATTTTCAATGCTCTGCCGCACTTGTGTGCAAAATTTCGGACGATTGCAACTTACGTGTAACTAGTTATAGGCCGTGCTGTACTTCAGCAGCACTCTACTGCAGCGCAACCAGATGCAAACTTACTGCCAGTGAGGGAAATTCATACGGCACGATTTGCAATGCTATTCTGCACTTGTGTGCAAAATTTCAGACGATTGCAACTTATCTGTAGCTAGTTATAGGCCGTGCTGTACTTCAGCAGCACTCTACTGCAGCGCAACCAGATGCAAACTTACTGCCAGTGAGGGAAATTCATACGGCACGATTTGCAATGCTATTCTGCACTTGTGTGCAAAATTTCAGACGATTGCAACTTATCTGTAGCTAGTTATAGGCCGTGCTGTACTTCAGCAGCACTCTACTGCAGCGCAACCAGATGCAAACTTACTGCCAGTGAGGGAAATTCATACGGCACGATTTGCAATGCTATTCTGCACTTGTGTGCAAAATTTCAGACGATTGCAACTTATCTGTAGCTAGTTATAGGCCGTGCTGTACTTCAGCAGCACTCTACTGCAGCGCAACCAGATGCAAACTTACTGCCAGTGAGGGAAATTCATACGGCACGATTTGCAATGCTATTCTGCACTTGTGTGCAAAATTTCAGACGATTGCAACTTATCTGTAGCTAGTTATAGGCCGTGCTGTACTTCAGCAGCACTCTACTGCAGCGCAACCACATAGTAGCATCGTAATAAGTATACGAAACGTATCTATAATAGTTTGTCATGTCCTAAACTATCTGTATGCCGAATTTCAAATACCAGTGACGAATGAATAACTTGTTATCGACGGTGCTGTGTTTGTGGCAGCACAAACAGCACGGTGGAAGCTAGAGAGTGCACCAACTAACATAGCTACAGTTCCCCCTTACTACAGACATGATTTTCGCCAAGTTTCATATGTTCAGCCGTTTACAGTAAGTCTACAGACAGCGTGCTGTGGTTGTTGCATAGCAGTACAGCACGATAGCAGCACCGCACAGCGCTGCGACTATGCTCATCGTGTTCAGCGACCCCGATAACCCTTATATGCGTCCCACTATATGGCCCAAAACAGCATATTTAGGCCTATTTTTGACTATTTTCTGTGGAGTTGGGACTTAGAAATTTTCCGAAAATGGCCATTTGGCCGGACCAACTTTGGGCCGGCCGCCAGAACGATCCTGGCCAGATATCAAAAATCGCCCTCGTTAGGACATATAAACCCTTCCGTAGATCCTTATGCAACAAACCACGTCTCTCTAGCGTCTTCCCTGAGTCCTGTAGCTTTGACAAAAAATTGGCCATTTTTGGCCATTTTAGCGCCAAGTCCACTTTTGGCCGGCCGTACAGGTGGCCGGCCGGGCCGGGCAGCGAAAAAATATCAAAAAGGTTCACTTTCGGGATATATACGTTCAGAAAAACCAAACTTCACCTGCTGAAAATGCCCAGATCGTTCTAACACTGCGACAGAAAATTGCATTCTTCCAAGCGTGACTTACACGGGAAAAAAAACAAACGGACCTAACTTGCCCGGAAGCGAAAATTTTCAAAGTTGGAAATTTTGACCAAAACTTTTTTGCGACTTGTAGTACTCGTCGTGTAGATTCCAACGATACCAAAATTGTCCAGTTTGGTTGAGTATTTAGCTGGCACGGAGCTCGAACGGGTCTCCAAGGGCCGCACTGAGCCTTTTACACCCATATTATAGGGGAGCGCTCTCGCGCTCCCCTATAATATGTCGTAGTACAGTAGATGATTCAGTACAATCACGGATTGTACTAGTACAGTATGTGATCCCACACTGTACTAGTACAGTGCGTGATCAGCCTTAGCACAGTGCAAAGTGTAACAAAGACTCAACGTATTTATAGAACCTTCTTCACTGATGCTACAGCATGCATGGGGTCTGAATTAGATATTTTGATGTTTAAATAATATATTTCATTAGTGAAAACAGGGTTTTAATTTACATGCAAAAAGTAATTAATTTTAACACCCGTTTTAACACTGTAAAAAGCGATTAATAAAGCGTAAAAATGTGTTAGAAAGTGTAGAAATATAAAAACAGTTTCAACCCTAACAGTAACCTGATAGTAACAAATTCTAACACTTTTTGCCGTTTTTTGATGGAGTGCCGTTTCATAGCTCCAGCCATGATTAGACGCGCATAGGCTCGTGTAATCCCACCATCCCATATGGGATGAGATCTTAATCCCATCCAATCCGATCGCATGGGGTCCCACGGAAATCCCATTCGTCAACACTGATTATTCTATTATTAAACAAAAACTAACAAATTATAGCAGTCATCCCAAAATTTTGGGTACTTACTCTCAAGTTTTATAGATGAATCTTTGATGATATGGGCTGTGAAAGTGAAATTGGTAACAGGTTTCCAATTAAATCTGTTTGCTTCCATATCATACTAATAATGATAACAATTATCTAATTAATTAGGATGTCAAAAATTCCCTAAGAAAAAGGGTAACTGTTATGCAATATTTTCAACAGGGCATGTTAACAATGAAATGCTTATTTAAACATGAAATTATCTTATTCAGACCCCAAGCATGCTGTAGCATCAGTGAAGAAGGTTCTAGACATACGTTGAGTCTGTTACACTTTGCACTGTGCTAAGGCTGATCACGCACTGTACTAGTACAGTGTGGGATCACATACTGTACTAGTACAATCCGTGATTGTACTGAATCATCTACTGTACTACGACATATATACTTAAATTTAAAAGTTTCGGAGGTCTTGTGCTATCTAATCTGAGTTATTAAGTATTATTTTTGTTTTATAATATATAATATTAATATTCATAACAACGATACATTAGACATTATTTTTACAAATTCGAAACATTCTAAGTAATGCAATAGCGCCGCAGGCGAAAATTTTTGAATAAATCATATTCTGGTTATAAGAAAATCGCAGTTTCTCCAAAAGTTTTAAAGAAGTTTGATAAAATTTTTGAAAATTTTAATAAAATTTTGCATTTGATAATAGGCAAAAATTGGTTCCGGTTCCGGTACGTTTTCAAAAACCGGAACCGGAACCGGAACCAAAAAGTACCGGAACCGGAACCGGAACCGGAATTCCGGTCGATCCCTAGTATATACGTATATACACTATGAACATGCTACTAAAAAGAAGAAAATTCGTGCCGACGGCGCTTGTTTGCTTTTATGCCTGTTTTCCTATGTTTCTCCTTAATTTTTCCTACTTTCGAATTGCAACGGGGGGCGGCCCAGGGTTTTTTCAAAACGGCCAGTGGGCATTTCAGTGGGCAAACTTAGGATTGAGTGGGCAAATTTAGAGATCGGTGGGCAAAATTACAAAATCTTGTTAAGCGATTTTTAACCTAAATTTTAACATTGTTTTAATTAATAACGTGTTTTTGTTCCATATCATCGAATTTTTTGTCGTTTAATATCTTAAATTGTGCCTTAAGCAATCTTAATAACTCACGGTTTTTTTTGCGTAAAATACTGCGTATTTACGCAGTCGAGCTTAAAAATACGCAGTCAAAAACAAAAATACGCACCAAAATACGCAGCCGAAAAATTCGGCAGTAGGAATTTCTAGAGTGCTCTAAATTAATTTCTTGGAACAATTTACCGTTGTTTAGGCTCTGGCTTCTTCTGGGGGGCTTCCGCCCCCAGACCCCCGCATATCTCTTCGATTCTCCTTCCGTCTACAGTTGATTATACTTTCTGCCTAAGCCCA
>JASAND010017497.1:0-19547 GCA_030248195.1 Trissonchulus latispiculum | reverse complement strand
TGCACAAGCATCCCGACACCGCAGTGCCGTTTCAGCTTCACATTTTCATTTGATACCAAATTTTACCACTTTTGAAAATTTTATTTTTCACTCCAAAATCCCCACCCCACCCCACCACAGCACTCTACAGTTATTTTGGGTGAAAAATAAAATTTTTCAAAAGTGGTCAAACTTGGTATATATCAAATGAAAGCCCTAAGTGAGCTGAGCAAGTTTTGTCATAGAACTGCACACCCAAAGTGGCTGTAGAGTACTGTGGTGGGGTGGGGTGGGGACTTAGCCATTTTGGGTGAAAAATAAAATTTTTCAAAAGTGGTCAAACTTGGTATCAAATGAAAGCCCTAAGTCAGCTGAGCAACTTTTGTCATAGAACTGCGTACCCAAAGTGGCTGTAGAGTGCTGTGGTGGGGTGGGGTGGGGACTTAGCCATTTTGGGTGAAAAATAAAATTTTTCAAAAGTGGTAAAATTTGGTATCAAATGAAAGCCCTAATTGAGCTGAGCAACTTTTGCGGTGTCGGATTTATGCCTTTCTCAACCGGAATTTAAAGGATAGACATAGGCCCAACACACATATTATCCCCTTTTGTGCGGAGCATTTTTGTTACTTGTATATATATATGTTACGTACAAAACCCGAAATCGTACAAAACTAGTTTTGTATGGGCCATTTTGTACAAAACTAGAATTGTATGGCCTCCGTCGTACAATTCTAGTTTTGTATGGTCTCCCTCGTACAATTCTAGTTTTGTATGGCTCTGACCGTACAATTCTAGTTTTGGACGTACAAAACTGTTTCAAAGATTTGACAACACCGAGACCAGATTCGCAACACCTGACGGGTTTTATCAAATTGGGACCAAAGCAGGAACACTTAAACGACTTTTCGCTAGAAACGAAATTCAACCAACTAAGGAAAAATTTGTTCGGCTAGATATGGTTCCAGATAAAGAAGTTAGTTTGCGTTCAGCGGTTGGAGAAGAATCTGTTGCAGGCTTCACTCAAGGAAAAGTATTTTGCTGCTGTAAAACCAAGTGCATTTCAAAGCGATGTCTCTGCAAAAAGAACAACCGACTGTGTACAAGTGACTGTTTCGTTTCTAGCGAAAGTCGTTTAAGGTGGTGATTCCCTTTGGTCACATAAAGTTGGCACCATTTTTTCTCATCATTACTTGGAGCTAAGAAGCCATTTTTTTATCGAAATGCAGCATGGCATTTTCTCTTTTTAATGCACACCATGAAACTAATGTTGCTTTTCTAAAATATTTTTAACATATTTTAGAAGTATAATTTTCCATATTTTTGCAGACTGAAGTAAATTTTTTCGCGAGACATCGGTTTCGATACCTTCTTCAAATAGCTGGGGACGATTTATTTATTGTCAAATCGCTCTTCGTTATGGAGAAATAAGCTGAAATGTGTGCGCAACCTGTATTTTGCCTACTTTTTCCAAATTTGTCAAGCGATTACTTTAGCTAGAAAGCAGTAATCGGGGGAACTAAAAAACGTCCCTGGGTATATTTCTGCAGAACACATCCGTTGAGTAGCAGCCCTCCAGCTTGCATGGTGAATGCTCCTCAATCTTTGGAAAAAATTGGTAGTGTTTTTGAAAAACTAAATTTTTTATGATAGCAGCCTACGGCATAGCTATTGGAAGACGATCATGCGTCGGATAATTTCCCCCTATGAGACCTTCAGATCGACGCCCTTAGTTTGATTTTACGGCTTGGATAGTTCAAGAAATGATGGATTATTTGATTTCTGTAAAAATGACAAGTTTTCGACGCCAAAACAGGAAAATCGGCTATATTTCACGGTAGAGAAAAGCTAGAACGTTGCGTCAAAAAGCAACAATATGAAGCTCAACGGGATGTTTCAATTGAATATAGTCATAACTGTATATATAGCTTCTGCCAAACGTTCAGAAATTGGGAAAAACCGCCCTGCCCGAAAATCTCGAATTTTTAAATCGGGATTGCGCGGAGGGTGTTAAGACGCTAAAAGAACGTATTTCGGAAAGTTTCGACAAATTTCATCTTGATTTAGGCCGCCAACCAACAATTTGTGCCCAGAAGGAACACCACCTTAAGTGTTCCTGCTTTGGTTCCAATTTGATAAAACCCGTCAGGTGTTGCGTCCGTCACAACCCCTAGCAGGTTTCTAGGATCTGCAGAACTTCTATCCACAGAAGGTATTGGTACAACTACCGCATCGCCCATCCTCAGGGGACCAAACTTTTCGTTCTATGCTTGCAGCATCCGTGATGCTTGCTCGCTCATTGACTTTCTAGTTTCTGCTCTTTCTGAAACCTGGCTGTTCTCTCTGTCGCAGAGCGAGCAGATGACAGCCCCTCCAAACTTTTCTTCTATTGCTCTACCACATGGGCCACCACTCTACCACATATAGTTTACATATATATAAGCAAGCAACTTGCAGCGATTGTTTAACTGCTGGAATTGTAATTATTGACTGACAATAATGGCTTTGTATATGACAATCGCCATGGCGAAGCGTGAAAGCCCGCGAATATGGGTTGCTCGGCGAAGCTGTGCCCATATTAATTCGCCCACAACCTAGTCCTCTTCTTTTTTGAACCTAGCCCCCATATTAAGCATTTTTAGACTAGTCCTCTGTTGATTTTACAACCTCACCATCACCCATATTACTTTTTCATGCTCCAGAGGAGCATTTTTATTACTTGTATATATATATATATATATATATATATATATATATATATATATATATATATATAAAATGTTTCCGATTGCAGATCCTCCAAAAGTGCTGTCAAAAGTTCTACGTAGGTTTAAACTTTAGGGGGCTTCCTCTCAAAGAGACTCCATTAATTATTTGCTTTACTTTACTGTGTGGTCTTTTGAATTGGTTTTTAGTCCATGGAGAATTGTGGACGACTGCGGCGGAGCCTTTTCCATGGGAGTGATTGGTGGAGCATTTTTCCATAGCATCAAAGGATTCAGAAATGCCCCAACTGTACGTCTCCTTATTTTCACTTACAACACTCTTGTACTATTTTCAGTCTACGTATATATATATATACAAGTAGGAAAAATGCTACTTGCAGTCTCATGAAACAGTTAATATGAGCTATGATGGTCAACATTTAAATGTGTCAAGGACAAGATTTAAAATGTTTAATATGAGCCAGCATCTAAATAAGTAGAGGACAAGATGTAAACGGCTAATATGAGCCGCTACTTTTCTCTTGGGCTCATATTGACGCTCATTTAGCTTTTGCTTACTTTGAATCCAACACTGAATTGGCTTGCATGAATAACGACGCATAAACATTAATTTTGAAAAGCTGTACGTAAATGTTTTCTTCTCCACCGCTACATCCAAGTACACATTTAAGGCCACCATATAAGTCAACAAAACGAAACCTGGCCAGCCATGGGTTGGATCAGCAAAGTTACACCACGGTGGCACAGTGAACTCCCCATGCCCAATAACCTTTTGTATGCACCAGCCTTGCAACTTATTTGTAGCTTGAACCAGGAACTGGTTCAACTTTGAACCAGTTGAACCACATTAACCAGGCGAGATACGGTGTCGGCACTATGCTCATCGTATTCAGCGACCCTGATTTACTATATATGGGTACCACCCCAAGGCCGAAAAACGCTGTTTTTGCCCGTTTTTAGACTATTTTGAAATTTTCGGACTTAGAAACTAGAGGGGAAAATGCCCTAGACGGGCATGCAGTGGCTAGAATAGGGAAAGAAGGAAAGGGTGGAAAAATGCCAATATAAGTGACAGTCGGCGCTGAAAATGATAGAAACTAGATTCAGCGCCGAATAGGGAAAGCAGTCGGCGCTGAAAATTATAGAAACTAGATTCAGCGCCGAATAGGGAATGCAGTCGGGTAGCGTGGAAAAGGCAATTCCTCCGTCCATCCTATTCGCGTGAACTGCTCTGCATTACCCGAGAACGTGGTATATGCTGCGTTTGAAATGAGGCAGGCTACAGCCATATCGTTTGTGTACGCAAAGTCTGCTTTTGAAGAGTAGAAACTTCTTGGTTGATTGTGGATAATGAACTAACGCAATTAACATTAGGTGTCATTATGTGAATGAAATGTGCTGTAGCTAGCTAGCATTGTTCTTTAACATAAAGTTAAAGCCGGAGCTGCTGTCTTCTGCATAAAGTACATAAACTGCATTGCCTATTAGTAATAATACTAGTTCCAACTGAAAATACTCTGTTACGCATTTGGAGTTTTAATAATTTCGCTCTTAATAATAGTTTAAAACAAATTAAAAGTGTCATTGTTTGTTAAAATGTTGTGTTGGAAAATCAGTCGCGAGGCTCAAGTAAGTCTAAAAGTAGACAACCCTGGGGCAGTCTCTATGTTACTGTTTAAGATAAAATTGTACGAGAAAGCAGCCGCTCAAATCAACATATTATTATAGGGGAGCGCGAGAGCGCTCCCCTATAATATGGGTGTAAAAGGCTCAGTGCGGCCCTTGGAGACCCGTTCGAGCTCCGTGCCAGCTAAATACTCAACCAAACTGGACAATTTTGGTATCGTTGGAATCTACACGACGAGTACTACAAGTCGCAAAAAAGTTTTAGTCAAAATTTCCAACTTTGAAAATTTTCGCTTCCGGACAAGTTAGGTCCGTTTGTTTTTTTTTTTCCGTGTAAGTCACGCTTGGAAAAATGCAATTTTCTGTCGCAGTGTTAGAACGATCTGGGCATTTTCAGCAGGTGAAGTTTGGTTTTTCTGAACGTATATATCCCGAAAGTGAACCTTTTTGATATTTTTTCGCTGCCCGGCCCGGCCAGCCATCTGTACGGCCGGCCAAAAGTGGACTTGGCGCTAAAATGGCCAAAAATGGCCAAATTTTTTGTCAAAGCTACAGGACTCAGGGAAGACTCTAGAGAGACGTGGTTTGTTGCATAAGGATCTACGGAAGGGTTTATATGTCCTAACGAGGGCGATTTTTGATATCTGGCCAGGATCGTTCTGGCGGCCGGCCCAAAGTCACTCATGCTCATTCGCGGTCACTCATGCTCCACTCCACATGACATACGAGTAAGATCTGCACTCTTCAGCTTTCAAAGCAAGCGGGACGATTTTGAAATATTAAAGCTTATTCCAAATAAACAATGCAGTTCTGGTAGAAAGGTGTTCAAGGTGTTTTTTCTGCAGTGTCAGCGCAGAATCTTGTATTAAGTTGATGCGAAAAGCAGTTGACGTTATGTACGTGTATTATTAAGTTGTATAATAAGAAGCACGACACATATATATATATATATATATATACTTGCAGGCCATGCTGACAAATCGTGCAATTTTCTGAAGAACTGTTAATATCAACAGCAAGCAGCAGCCGATAGAAACTCTGGACAGTTTCCGCGAATATGGGTTGTTCAGCGAAGCTGGTCCATATTAGTGCGCTTTTAACCTAGTCCTCCTGGCATTTACAACCTGCCCCTCCCATATTAACGTTTTAAAACCTAGTCCTCTGTCCATTTACAACCTAATGTCACCCATATTGCATTTTTCATGCTCCACCGGAGCATTTTTATTCTTGTTGTAATAATTCACGCCAGTAGGTATAAAACCCAGTCACAGTTAATGAGATTACCTTATCGACGGTAACATTGTTAGAGAAATGAACCGTTGAGCTGGACATATCGCAATTCACGCGAATAGGATGGACGCCGTTGAGCTGGACATATCGCAATTCACGCGAATAGGATGGACGGAGGAATTGCCTTTTCCACGCTACCCGACTCCATTCCCTATTCGGCGCTGAATCTAGTTTCTATAATTTTCAGCGCCGACTGCTTTCCCTATTCGGCGCGAAATCTAGTTTCTATCATTTTCAGCGCCGACTGTCACTTATATTGGCATTTTTCCGCCCTTCCTTCTTTCCCTATTCTAGCCACTGCATTCCCGTCTAGGGCATTTTTCCCTTTAGTTTCTTGCATTTTTCCGCTGTAGCGCTTTTATTCGCAGGCTTAATAAATAAAATGAATAAACTGCCGTAAAAACGATTTGAAAAAACCAGATAGGACGATCAGCGAGTTTTACAAAGATTTGTCGGAAACCAAGATGACGGGGGGGGTCGAACGCCCACGGGGGGTTCGTGACATTTTATAGAACGCAATTTTTCCGTGCACGGCGTGGGGTAGGGAAAATTTGAAAAACAAAGTTGTTTCCGTACGTACGTATATACATGTAGATCAGCAGCTTTTAAAAAGGGGTTCTGTGAGAACAAGATGAAGGGGGCCGGGGGGGGGTCGCAGCGCTGTGTGGGGCAGTGTTTTTTTCGCCGACAGCTTATGTGTAATGTTACACACCTCGCCAAAATTTTTTGCTATTTTTCAGAAAAAAGTGTGTAACTACCTAAAAATTTCTAATTTTCTCCCGTTTTATTTACAGCGTTTGAGTATATTGATAATGGGAACCAATTATTTAGCGGTGTTTTCGAAGCAGCTTCTTTATAAGTGAAAATTGAAAACTCAAGTTTACAGCAAAAATTGATGAAGCTTCACCAAATCAACAAGACAAAGTTGAAAAATTAAGCAATTATAACGCAACGAGCTGTATTCATAGGTATATACGTACGTCGTATAATACTGCGTAGCTAGTGAAAGGAAAAGCAGCAACAAGATTTAGTTGGGATGATTTTGACTTGATAGAACGAATAAAAATTTATTAAAATTAAAAGCGCAAATTTATCTAAAGGGAAGTGAATGCATGAATAAATGTAGTAAAGACGAACTGATTCGATTTTTAAGTATATAGGAAAAGCTACTTATTTCCGTATTAAACACCAAAAATAAAATATATAAGAACTGTGTAGAGGGGGGGTCTGGGGGGCGAAACGGTAAATATGTGGAAACAAATGAATGCGCATAGGAAAATGTTCCCACTATCTGGCAAAACTTGTCCAAAATTTCTGTGTAACGTTACACAGTCGCCAAAAATTTGCTATTTTACAGAAAAAAGTGTGTAATTACACGCGTTTTTGAGCAAAAAAACACTGGCGTGGGGCTGGGATATTTTGAAAAACGCAATTGTTTTAGCGTTTCCAAAAGGATTTTTCGAAAACACGATGAAAGGGGGAGGGCGAAAGCCCAGGGGGGGAGGGCTGTCGCGCTGCGTGGGGTATGGAAAATTTAAAAAAACGAAGTTGTTTCCGTACGTACATGTAGATCAGGAACTTTTACAAATGGTTTATCGGAAAACAGGATAAAAGGGGTGAACGCCCACGGGGGGGGCGTCGCGGTGCCTGTGGTAAGGAAGATATAAAAACGCAATTGTTTCCTTATGTACGTGAACATCAGCGACTTTTACAAAGGTTTGTCGGAAAACAGGATGAACGGGGCCGAACGCCCACAGGGGGCTTAGGGCAAGGGCTTTGGAGGGGTCCTCCAATGACAAAAAATGTTCGCCTCACCAAGGGCTTTCATTTGATACCAAACTTGACCACTTTTGGAAAAATCGGTTTTTGACCATTTTGGACCGGTCCGGACCCTGGTCAGGGCGCCACAGCCCACTGGGTCCACTTTGGAGGGGCTCCTCCAATGATAACAAATGTTCGCCTCACCAAGGGCTTTCATTTGATACCAAACTTGACCACTTTTGGAAAAATCGATTTTTGTCCATT
The DNA here is from genome assembly GCA_030248195.1 of Trissonchulus latispiculum. Lineage (NCBI taxonomy): Eukaryota > Metazoa > Nematoda > Enoplea > Enoplida > Ironidae > Trissonchulus > Trissonchulus latispiculum. Next base: position 11,904 of record JASAND010017497.1, on the reverse strand, counting down.
TTGGACCGGTCCGGACCCTGGTCAGGGCGCCACAGGCCACTAGGTCCACTTTGGAGGGGTCCTCCAATGACAAACAATGTTCGCCTCACCAAGGGCTTTCATTTGATACCAAACTTGACCACTTTTGGAAAAATCGATTTTTGACCATTTTGGACCGGTCCGGACCCTGGTCAGGGCGCCACAGGCCACTGGGTCCATTTTGGAGGGGTCCTCCAATGTTAACAAATGTTCGCCTCACCAAGGGCTTTCATTTGATACCAAACTTGGTCACCTTTGGAAAAATCGATTTTTGGCCATTTTGGGCTCGGTTCCCGGTCCGGACCCATGGCCAGGGCGCCACAGGTGTCCGGGCGAAACCTACTATAGCCTATGCTGTAGTCCTTCCGCAGCCCACCCCAAATACCAAATAAGAAAGACTTGCTCACTGTGGATCTTTCTGTATACGAGGCTAAAGTTGGAGTTGCGACACGGCTGGGCCCAGCACAATCAGGGTGTCCCCCCAGCCACATGGATAGGTCCTAGGGCGAAACTAATGGGCCTTTTAGATTCACCATGTAGGGGTTCCTATTCGAATACAAAACCTCAGCCCAGCAGCTCTCATGTGCAGAGCTCCATAGTCCGTAGGCCCAGACCCTCCTTTTACACACTAACTTTCGACCCCTGGCCAGGGCGCCACAGAAGCCTGATCGAAAAATCATATACCCTATGGCAATTAGGGCCATGGGGCCATGCTCCTCGCCGAACCTCAGACCCCTTGGCCTAGACCTGCTCAATTGAATCTTGACAAACGAATTTACTATTTTGGAAAAAAAACTATGTCCGAAAGAATCAAAATCCTGTTATGTACACAGACCTATGGGGAGGTCCTACCTGCACCATACTCATTTCCCCAGAAATGGGGAAAAAGTTCTTAAAAAACCCATATGGTATAGGAAATCTAAGACCTCCGACCCCTAGGGTGTGGGGGGGGGAGAAATAAAAGTGAGAGAAAGTCGTGCTTTGAAAAATTCAATCTTTCATATCTCAAAAACGGCTCGGCCGATTTTGCTCAAATTTGCAGAGCATGGACCCCTCGTGAAGGGCTTTCTACTGGTACAATATGAAGGCTCTAGCTCAACTCCTCCGCCGGCACCAGGGGAAACTATGTTCCAACACTGCGCAATACGCCTTTTTTCCCTATTCTAGGTAGTGCGCTGACGCGCACTACCTGATTTTTCAGCTTGAAGGTGTCCAAAAACGCTACTTTTCCATTTTTGACCCTCTATAAAAATCGAACCAGATCGAAAAAACATAAACTTGCTAAGTACCATTGCCTAGATATTCAAAAAATAGTATAGAAAAACTTTTCCTATGGGCCGTTCGAAAAATCGAGTTAACACAAAATTGACAAAAATCATGATGAATACAGAGAAAAAACCCACTTTCAAACCAGTAAGAGATGAAAGTAGATTTTTTCAAAGTTCATTTTTTCCGGGCAAGTTTGGTATCGTTCGAAAGCTCTTGGCCTGGAGATTTCAAAAATGTATATAAATATTAGCTCTTAATTCTTACAGGGTATTTTTTACAGGGGGGGGGGGGCCCCCCCCCCCCGAAATCGACTTCCCCCCCCGAAAATGCCTTCCCCCCCCCCCGAAATCGCCCCCCCTCCGGGATTTTGGTCTGCCCCCTTAATGAGGTCTACATTTTTTCCAAAAATGGTCAAATTTTCAAAAATTTTCCGGCTTCGCCGGAGATTTTTTCGTAAAAATGGCTATTTATACCTTAAATCCTGGTATTTTTGAGAACTTTTTGTGTTTCAACATGCAAAATACGCCAAAAAATACCATTTTTTGGCTCATTTTGGCAAAAAAATCTCCCCCCCGAAAATTTCTACCCCCCCCCCGGGCCCGGGCCGGGGCCCCCCCCCCCGGGAAGCCCCCCCCCCGGAAAAAAATCCCTAAAAAATACCCTGTCTTATGCTGCCTAATTAGCACTTTCCGCCGTGTTTGCCATGAAAATAGCAAAAACGTTTCATTGTGGTCATCCCAAAAGGGGGTCTAGACCTCTTGAACCTCGCCCCCTGGGTGCGGCCTTGCCTGCCACCATTAATTAAATGAAAATCCAAATGTGGTCTCCCATAGTCAGACCAACCTCACTTCGCGGCTGGTTTCAAGGCTTCATGTTGAACAAAAACATGAAAGAACATGTTGGCTGTAGCTAAAACATGTTTACTGTTTATTAAAAAATAGTGCACCAAGTTTGGGGTCGTTCCTTTAGTCAGTCTAGCTCTCCGCTGCACTGCCTCTTTTCCCCTGGTCTACTCATCCTATTTTAGGTCAAAAATTATAGTATATAACCCCACGTTGAGGGATGCTCACCAAGACGTCAGGGGCGGGGGGCACATTTTTGAGAAAAATGCTGCGAATTTTTTACTTTTTGTGTAAAAATGCAAAAAATCGTTGCGTAAAAATGACTAGTCTTAGGTGTTTTTAAGCTAAAATAGTGAAAAGTTGAGGTTAAGTTTTAAATAGTGAAAAGCTAAACATCAGGCTAAGTCGGAAAATATTGAAAATTTAGGGCAAAGCCGGGTAAATTTGGCAATTATTTGGGTTATGAGGGGAGATCGGAATTTTTAGGAGGCAGCTCATGACAACTTCAAACGTTTTTGGAAAGCTTTTGTCTGTCTAAAAAGCTGCTTGTTAAATATTATATAAAGTCGCTCTGTTGGAATTTTGCATTGCAGTAAACAAGATTTGTCCTTAATTAAGGGGAGGGGCTACGATGGGGTTGGGACATCATCGTCGGAAAGAGCTACCTTTTCGCTTATCGTTAGCCAACATATCAAAGTAAAAAAGTTTAGGGCGGGCAACTGGCTTTTTCCTACAGGGGGGGGCGGGCCCCCCCAGAAATTAGCCCCCCAGACTTGGGTCGCCCCCCCCAGGATTCGGGCCTTCCCCCCCCACAACTCTAAAGTGCCCGGAAAAGTAGGGGTTTGAGGGTAAATTTTGAAAAGTTTTTCCGGCTTCACCGGATTTTTACCTATTTTTAACCCTTTAATGCCTGAATTTCCTTTGGACTAACGGTCCAAAATGACCGATTTCACATTTTTGGTTTCCATTTCTTACTGGGAGCACGTAGAGAGATGGGACTACCACCAATCGATAGATAATTAATTGCTCTACATTTCATATGTAAGCATTGGAGGGTCCCCGATGCACCCAGAAAAAGTTACAAGCCGTCAAAGTCGGGAAAAGTGCGAACTTTTGCTAAACTTCCACTGCAGAAAATCACCTAATTGATTTCTAGGTGCAAGAGTTGAACCTGAGACGAAACAAAGTATACGTTATTTTAATGTGCAGCACCTCCTCTATCATATGGTAAAACGGTTGTTCCGCCTACGATCTACAGTCGGCCCCTAGATTCGTTTGAATGCAGCGCTCGAACAGGTCCCGAAATTTTCAGAATTTTCATTGTCGGCGCAAAGCTATAGAAACTCCATAATTGTCGCTGGCGTGGAAATATTCCCCCAAAATTGGGGGGACGTGTTGAAGAAAAAAGGAGCAAATTCCCAGACTGCCAATCGGCAACTGGACCCTCTCCCAAAAAATAAGATCACGAAAATAGCCACTTGGGCCATATGGCCCTTCCCGGCATTAAAGGGTTAAGCATTTTTTAGCTATTTTAAGCTTAAATTTAAGTTAAAAATAGTTAATTTTTTAGCTCAGCAAGAAAAAATAGCTATTTTTAGGCATTTTTCGGAAAATTTTTCTGCCCGCCCCAGAAATCCGAGTCCCCCCAAACTCCCCCCCAGAAATTTTCGCCTAGGAAAAAGCCAGGGCAACAATATATCTCATACACCGTTTTTGGCCGGACGCCAAAGTATTTTAGTTCGAAAAATGGGTTTTTCAAAATTTTTTCAGCTCTGGTGAATTAACGGTTTACACGATTAAATCATTAATTAAATTATTAAGTTAAATTATTTATTTTTAAATTAAATTATTATTTATTAAATTATTATTAGGCCTTAAATTAAATTATTTTTAGGCCTGAAAAGCTAGCTAAGCGCAGTAAAAATGGGGTCAAAAAATTTTTTGTCTCCGATTTTGCCGAAAAGGTGCTTATAGGGGTTATTTGACCTGCTAAATCCGAATATGATATCCTTTTATCGATATGACGCTTCCTTTGTTCAATATGCGCTTAGGCTTACAACTGCCTTACAGCTTTTTGGAGCGATCGCCGTCCATACTTCGAGAAATCAATCTAGCATTTCTAAATTTTGGAGCGAGGTTTAGTCACTTAGCTTTCTGCACATCTTGGTACACTCAATGGCCTGTAATGCGCAAAGTTTCAGCCGATTTTGCCACAGTACTTTGGAATAATTGACTCACATGTAATCTTCGAAGTGGCACCAAATAACAGCGACAATATCGATAATGCAATCTTGCAGTGAGAACGCAGAGATTGACGTAATCACGTCATTTTTACATAAGTTAAGACAGATAATTGGAGCAAAGTTGGGTTCATTTGGTATACCACAACAGTTGTGGCACAACTCATTAGACGTTAGTTAACCTCCACCCGTATAGAACTACAACACCCAATTTTTCTCACTTTGATTGTATCTCACAGAAAAGTATACATTGATCTAAGGATTATTTTACACGATATCCAAGCGCTATATGTCAGAACTATGTATTTCTGGAAAATTTGGGTACCGTACCTTGCGCATAGTGATCAGGGCGGGGCGAAGTTTGTGTCCGTGTCATGTCGAGCTTTTGACCGACAACACCAACTTCTGATGGCTCCACAGGACGCTACCACTGCATGATATTCTTTCAAACTTTAAACTATTTTACAGTAAACCTAATACTATTATGTGGCAAAAGACTAGCTAGCTTTTCCAACATCGAACTTTTGATGAAATTCGTAGTCCCCCTGGCATTTTTTAGGGTTTTGAAAGTGGGGGGGGCAGCCATAAGCGGATTTAGAAACAAGTTTTCGGAGTTTCTTAGCTTAATTTCGAGGTTCGGGTGCTGATCAGTCGCATGGAAACGGTTTCCTTCAAAGTGACTTCCGCGCGGAGCGCCGACCGACGAATGTTCTTCTGAAAACATTTTTCAGGTGTGGCAGCGCATTTTTCCCGACGGCCTGGCTTTTTCCTAATGGAGGGAGAGGGCGTCCCACAGAATTGCCTCTGATTCGAGCCACCCCCTCAGAACCGAAAAGTGGCCGGAAAAATAGGGGTTTGAGGGAAAATTTTCAAACATTTTTCCCGTTTAGCATTTTTAGCTATTTAAGTTGAATTTACGTAAGTTAAATGTTTTGATTTTTTAGCTCAGCAGCAAAAACATATATTTTAGTGCAGTTTCGGAAAACTTTGCACTCCCCAGACTTCCCCCACTCAGAAATTATTTATTGCCTAGGAAAAAGCCAGACGGCATCCCACCTGGTATTTTTATGGTTTTGAAAGTGGGGGGCTTCCGAAAAGTGGGGGAAGTCGACCTAACAATACTCAAAAAATCGCTGTATAAGCTTAAAAATGAACTTATAAGTCCATGAATTAGCTAAAAATTGAGAAAATTTTGAAAGTTTGACCTCAAAAACTTAATCTTTAAGTGGGGACTCAAAAGATGGGGGCTTGCCGAAAAGGGGGCTCCCATCCCCCCCCCACTAAAAATGCCAGTCCCTCTAGCCACGCCACTGTTGTAAACAAAATGCCTCTTATAATATGTACGTAAGAGTGCTGTTCCTTGTTAGCATACGTACTGACTAGCATATACTTATTTGCAGGGCTACAGTCGTCGACTTCTGGGAAGTTTGGCCACAGTGAAAAAGCATGCCCCAGTTGTTGGAGGTGCGTTTGACCAACTATATACATATATACTCTTTTTCCTGGAATAAACCTTTGAACGAACTGCTCTGTGGTTATGGTTATTTTTGGGCTTCAATTTCTACTGCGGTGATGCGTGCTGTGCTATGGGAGACTATTCTCCGACTTCCCTCATCAGGGTAGTTTTTACCGGAAAATGACCTACCCTCCCGAAATTGAAAGTGCCTCCTCCCCGAAATCGCCCCCTCCCGGTATTTTTATTTCCCTCCCCGAGATTTTTTGGGGCCCCAAATTTTAGCCAAAAATAGCAAATTTTCAAAAACTTCCGGTTCTATGCTAACGAGGTTCTGGTTTTTGTTATTTTTAGGTACAAACGTATTTTTTCAATAGCATGTTATGTTCATGGAAGTCATATCACAGTTTTTGTGCAATTGACAAAATTTAGATGGCCTAAATTTTTTGGGTGATGGCCTTAAAAAATTCTGGTCGTTGAGGCCATTTGGCCTAAAGGGTAGCGGCCAAAAAACACTGGTTCAGTTTTTTGTTCAGGCCAAAAAGGCAGAGTTATATTTGGAAGGATTTCTGTTTTGTCAACTTCATTCCAGAAATAAATTCCGGAAAAGAAAAAATAATGGGACGTAACCTAACTTGTTCCTACAAATTGTGTGTAGACACATATATATATATATATATATATATATATATATATATATATATATATATATATATATATATATATATATATATATATATATATATATACGTACATTTAGGTCAGTTTGCTGTGTGGGGAGGGACGTTCAGTACGATCGACTGTTGTCTGGTGAAGCTGCGTAAGAAGGAGGATCCCTGGAATTCCATCACGAGTGGCGCCTTAACCGGAGCCATTCTCACTGTTCGTTCTGGTGCCGGTGCCATGCTTGGCTCTGCTATTATTGGTTAGTCATCTCTCTCACTCTCCCTATTAAGTCAAGCGTTGCATTATTCCAAGATTAGTTTTACCAAGGCGGACCCCCCCCCTCACCAGACTCGACGGCTTCCTCCCAGTTGGCGACCCTCAAAAAAGCCTTCCTGAATTTCGATCTCCCTTTCATAGCACAGAAATTGCCATGTTGTACCATTATTTACTTTATGTCCTCAGTTCAGGATTAAATTTAACTCTATCTAACTCTTTTAACTTGCTGAATTCAAATTCAAAAATTTAATCCGAGATGCCGTTTTTGTAGGCGGTGTTCTTTTGGCCATGATCGAAGGGGTTGGGATTATGCTGACTCGGTTTACGGCGGATCAGTTCAGGCCCAGTAAGTCAGGACAGTAAACAGAAGTTGTGCAAAGTTTGATGTTTATGGACAAGAATAGAGGGAAACCGGAAATTAGTTTGAACACTGAAGTTAAATAGTATGGTACAAATTGGACAACTTTTCGTTGTGGCTGTTGGGTGAGTTCTGTTTGAGGGGGGATCTCTTCTTGGACAATGGGTGGGCAAGGGAGGGTTCTGGCCTTTTTCTTTTGTTATTGACAAGGGTATTTTTGAAATGCAGGTAGAAGGAAAAATTTCTTCGTCAGTGCAATCCGTTCAATTTGTCTGTCTTTTCTTATTTTCTCCTCCTTAAAATAACTATTGGAAGATGGAAGTTGCTATCTTCTAATATAATTATTTTGGATAGTTGCTATCTCCGTTGTAAAGTAAAAACTAATGCACTTGTGTGTACAACGATGAATTGCAGTATGATGGTTTTGACAAAAACCGATTTTAAGGGGGGGGGAGGGGCGACTAAAATGGGGGTGCCCCGAATTTGTCCGATTGGCCTACTTTTTGGCGAAGTTAAAGAGCATGGGTGTGGTCAAAAAATACTTGGTCGTTAGTTCTTAGCCAGTCAGCCATGTGCAGTCGTCGCGTTAATGTGCCCGACCCACCCTCCTCTTTTCACAACTACCAACATAATTTATTAAAAATCTGCTGGATGCAAGACCCTAGCTTCAAGCTTGCCCTTTTCCAGTATATATGCTTTTGCACATGTGCCTCTATCGGCTGAAAAATACTAGACGTCTGTATCTTATCGAATTACTCTTCAAATTTGAAGTTTCGGCAAAATTTTGAAAATTTTTGTCTAACGAAAGGAATATTTTATTACTGGTGCGAGCTATTAGGCTGTAATTTGGCATATACAGAGGCCCTATAGGAGTACTCATTTGTGCCAAATGGCAAGAAATTCTGCCGCGTGAAAAAATTTTTATCTCAACTTTAATCTTCAAAAATTGCCAAAATCTCCGTTTTCAGTCTGTCGGATCCTGTGTAGAGGCTTTCTGCAGCCATAGAAGTCGCAAACCGTCACTAATCGAGCTGAAATCATTTGTGGGTGTTTTGAACCACGCTGAGTTCAAATATCTCAAAACATTTAATTTCAAAAAATTTGATTTTTTCGATTTCTGGGGTACCATTGCCTAAAACAGGCGATTTTGTCAATTTTTAAAGATTAAAGTTGACATAAAATTTTTTCAGGTGGCAGAATTTCTTACCATGTGGCACAAATGAGTACTCCTATAGGGCCTCTGTATTTGCCAAATTACAACCTTATAGCTCGCACCAGTAATAAAATATTCCTTTCGTTAGCCAAAACTTTTCAAAATTTTGCCGAAACTTCAAATTTGTTGAGTAATTCCTTTAGATGCGGATAAGATGCAGACGTCTAGTATTTTTGTGCCGAAAGGGGCACATGTGCCAAAGCATATTTGCAAAGGGCAAGCTTGAAGCTAGGGTCTTGCATCCAGCAGAGTTTTTTAATTAATTATGTTGATGGTTGTGAAAAGGGGGGGGGTCGGGCATATAAACGCGACGGTTGCACATGGCTGGAAGGCAGATAAGAACCAACGACCAAGTATTTTTGACCACACCCATGCTCTTTAATCTCGCCAAAAAGTGGACCAATCAGACAAAGTCGGGGCAAAAGTTTAGTCGCCCCCCGTTTAACGATTCAGGAAAATTTAAGTTAATGAATAAGGTATAATACAGTTTGAAAAATCGCTCCGGAGCTCTGATGATTTTCAGTGTTTTTGTGTGTAATATGAATTGTCGACAAACATGATTCCGATTTTCGACTGTTTGATATTAATTGTGGCTTCTGATCATCAGACTTGTCTGTGTGGTGAATTTTGAAAGGGGGGTATACCGGCCAGCAAAGACTGCCAACAAACTGGATTTTTCCGGGTTTTTGTCCAAAGGTTTTATCAGGAAAGCCGACGTTCCCTTTGGCGAAAGAGGTAAACATATCGCAACGCTATGATGGCTGCGAATTGCGAAATCTTGCCACTCGTGCGAAACACGCTGCCGCTTCGCGATAAGTCGCCAAAGATCAATCTTTTGAACGAAGTGTAGAATTATGTAGAATGAAGTGTACAACGATGAATTGCAGTATGATGGTTTTGACAAAAACCGATTTTAAGGGGGGGGGAGGGGCGACTAAAATGGGGGTGCCCCGAATTTGTCCGATTGGCCTACTTTTTGGCGAAGTTAAAGAGCATGGGTGTGGTCAAAAAATACTTGGTCCTTGGTTCTTAGCCAGTCAGCCATGTGCAGTCGTCGCGTTAATGTGCCCGACCCACCCTCCTCTTTTCACAACTACCAACATAATTTATTAAAAATCTGCTGGATGCAAGACCCTAGCTTCAAGCTTGCCCTTTTCCAGTATATATGCTTTTGCACATGTGCCTCTATCGGCTGAAAAATACTAGACGTCTGTATCTTATCGAATTACTCTTCAAATTTGAAGTTTCGGCAAAATTTTGAAAATTTTTGTCTAACGAAAGGAATATTTTATTACTGGTGCGAGCTATTAGGCTGTAATTTGGCATATACAGAGGTCCTATAGGAGTACTCATTTGTGCCAAATGGCAAGAAATTCTGCCGCGTGAAAAAATTTTTATCTCAACTTTAATCTTCAAAAATTGCCAAAATCTCCGTTTTCAGTCTGTCGGATCCTGTGTAGAGGCTTTCTGCAGCCATAGAAGTCGCAAACCGTCACTAATCGAGCTGAAATCATTTGTGGGTGTTTTGAACCACGCTGAGTTCAAATATCTCAAAACATTTAATTTCAAAAAATTTGATTTTTTCGATTTCTGGGGTACCATTGCCTAAAACAGGCGATTTTGTCAATTTTTAAAGATTAAAGTTGACATAAAATTTTTTCAGGTGGCAGAATTTCTTACCATGTGGCACAAATGAGTACTCCTATAGGGCCTCTGTATTTGCCAAATTACAACCTTATAGCTCGCACCAGTAATAAAATATTCCTTTCGTTAGCCAAAACTTTTCAAAATTTTGCCGAAACTTCAAATTTGTTGAGTAATTCCTTTAGATGCGGATAAGATGCAGACGTCTAGTATTTTTGTGCCGAAAGGGGCACATGTGCCAAAGCATATTTGCAAAGGGCAAGCTTGAAGCTAGGGTCTTGCATCCAGCAGAGTTTTTTAATTAATTATGTTGATGGTTGTGAAAAGGGGGGGGGTCGGGCATATAAACGCGACGGTTGCACATGGCTGGAAGGCAGATAAGAACCAACGACCAAGTATTTTTGACCACACCCATGCTCTTTAATCTCGCCAAAAAGTGGACCAATCAGACAAAGTCGGGGCAAAAGTTTAGTCGCCCCCCGTTTAACGATTCAGGAAAATTTAAGTTAATGAATAAGGTATAATACAGTTTGAAAAATCGCTCCGGAGCTCTGATGATTTTCAGTGTTTTTGTGTGTAATATGAATTGTCGACAAACATGATTCCGATTTTCGACTGTTTGATATTAATTGTGGCTTCTGATCATCAGACTTGTCTGTGTGGTGAATTTTGAAAGGGGGGTATACCGGCCAGCAAAGACTGCCAACAAACTGGATTTTTCCGGGTTTTTGTCCAAAGGTTTTATCAGGAAAGCCGACGTTCCCTTTGGCGAAAGAGGTAAACATATCGCAACGCTATGATGGCTGCGAATTGCGAAATCTTGCCACTCGTGCGAAACACGCTGCCGCTTCGCGATAAGTCGCCAAAGATCAATCTTTTGAACGAAGTGTAGAATTATTGTGAACTACTTGTAGCTGTTGTAAGCAAGAGTACATAATGAGTGTGACAACTGTCCTGGCAGCAGGGTCGGGTTTTTTCCGGAAAAAATTATTGCGGAAAAAAACTAGTTTTTTTTGGTTTTTTCCGGTTTTTTTCCAGTATTTTTCCGTTTTTTCCGATATCACCAAAGGTTTTAAGCTGTTTCTGGAGTGCCAAAATTGAGCAAATTTTAATGAATTTAAGCTTTTAAACGTATTTTCATGCGATAAACTATAAGTACAGGCGATTTTAAAGAATTTCTAGATTTTTTCGGAAAAATTCAAAAATTTTCCCAAAATTTCCAATTTTATTGCTAATTTTTCAAAAATTTTCCAGCTTTTCGGAAAAAAACTCCGAGTATTTTTCCGAAGCCTGCGGAAAAAAACGGAAAAACCGTTTTTTCCGGTAGTTTTTTTCCGATGCCCATCCCTGCCTGGCAGGCTCTATTTTATCAGCTCTCGAGCCATGCTCTGCGCGCTAACGGAACACCCCCCCGCAATTGCGTATATACCTAGGGGACCCCCCGCAAATCAGTACCCAGTACGCAATTGCGTATGCTCACTCTTTTCTACCGTAAACCCCCCCCCCGCAAATGGACCTATCATTCGTCAGTTGAACAACGATGGGGCTGTTTTGCGGTGGGGGGTTGAATGCTAGATCACATTTGCGGGGGGGATTCCTATAGAAAAGAGTGAGCATACGCAAATGCGTACTGGCTATTGATTTGCGGTGGGGTCCGCTAGGTACGCAATTTCGGGGGGGGGGACAGCCGTTAGGGCGCAGAGCATTGCTCGAGAGCTGACAACATAGAGCCTGCCAGCTGTCACACTCTTATCTATTATGTATATTCTCTTGCTGTATGGTAACGCTTTGTACAGGAGGGGGAGGGTCGTTTTCGTTGAGTGTTGTGTGTATTTGTTTTGTCGTGTGTTTCAGTGGATCCGAGCCTCCAGGACCCCTCTGGTCTCCCTCCCATGGAGCCTTCTTCCCATCCTCATTCTGGCTCC
>JASAND010017496.1:0-100893 GCA_030248195.1 Trissonchulus latispiculum | reverse complement strand
CTATCAAGGTGAGTCAAAAAATTTAAGCAGTTGAATACTCATCGAATATAGCAGTTTGCATGTACTGTTACACTAGCTGCTAGGAATATATACGTAAATTATCACCATTTTGTTGTGTTGAACTACCGCAGGCTCTACTACTAGGAGAGGTCTAAGGATGTGATGCTAAAGCTATTGGTCCAAGTCAGGAGGAAATAGAAGATCGTGGGAGAGTCCTAAATTATTCTTGAATATAAATTTTCCGTATAAATGGATACGTAAAATGCGCTGTTTAGTATGAAGCACTTATCGAAGAAAAGGTTTACTAAAATAAAATTTCGAATAAAGCTCGAGCACATACCGTAGCTGTAGGTTATTTATAAACTATAAACAAAATGTATCGTGGATATGCATAATAATTTACATTTACAAACCGCGAATATGGGTTGTTCGGCAAAGCTGTGCCCATATTAATTCGCTCACAACCTAGTCCTCTTCTATTTTTTAACCTAGCCCCATATTAAGCATTTTAAAGACTAGTCCTCTCTTGATTTTGCAACCTCACCATCACCCATATTACTTTTTCATGCTCCAGAGGAGCATTTTTATTTCTTGTATATTCAAAAATCACTGTTTGTCATCATCACTGTCGAAAGCAGAAAAACTAAGCTTTTACCGTAAAATGGCAGAAACAGAACCTTGTTAGCATAGAAATAATAGTGCACGGCAGTATTAATAATGAATTTTTAATGAAAATTAAAACATGTATATAGGAGCATACGAGTAGTTATGGATAACCAATGAAAGAAGATAATTAAACTAATAGAAATAAAGTTAAACTACTAAAAATGGCATTTCTTCTATGAAATCTTTATAACAGTAAACGAAATTATAACTTGAATACGCATTTATAAGTGCAAATAGACAATGTAACTAGCTGGAGGCTGGCGCAGCCGAGAAACACAAGAAAAAATGTATGAATTCACGCCGAAGGCGCGAAATTTTTTTGAAAATTACTGTTTTTACTTAAAAAAATTTAACTGGGTTTTCGTCGAAAAATTTAGGCCAAATGGCCTCAGCGGCCAAAATTCTTTAGGCCATCGACTCATAAATTTTGGCCATGGCCTAAGCTATGGCCTAAAAAACCTTGGGGTCGAGTGATCCATGCCGGTAATAATTTTTGACCTTGCGGTATCTTTTTTTTGACTTCGCCGATCATAAAACATGCTCGGCTCTAGCCATCTCTGTCCATCCTTGAATGGTCGGTAAATGAATAGCAGTCGGTGTGCTGGTTTTTCTAGGCCACAATTTCTGGAGGGGTAGTTATGGGGGGCGTTGATTACATTAAATTACAGGCCAATTTTATTTTCAAAAAATTTGAAAACAGCCATTTGCTGCTGAGTTAAAAATGGAACGATTTTTAATTTAAATTTAGTCTTAGAATTATCAAAAATACTGAAAATGCTGAAAAACAATAGGATAACGTGGGGAGATACAGATCCCTACAGACCGACAACAAACTGATAGATCCTCCTGACTTATTTTTAGGCCAAAATTTATGGGGATCGAAGTTGCCCCCATGGCTCACCAAAAAAATGGGAGGGGGGCATATTTTTTAATAAAATTGCGAATTTTTACGTTTTTTGATAAAAAATTGTCAAAAATCGCTAAACAGAGACTAATTTTGGGTGTTTTTTAAGCTAAAATAGTGAAAACTTCGTTAAAAATCTGGCGAAGCCGGAAACTTTTTTGGAAATTTAGGGTAAAAATGGTAAAATTTGGCACATTTTTGGTTATTGGGGAGGTCGAAATTTATGGGACACTTTTCATGGGGGGGGGCTCCTCGAATGTAGGGAGGTCGCCGAATGGGGTCAATGTAAAAATAAAGCCTGCCATCTCTTCAATAACGCCATAGTGCGTAAAGTATTAAAGGGTTGCCCTCCTCCCCTTTCTGCGGACCCACCCACGGGGAGGCAGTCATCACTTGGGGTGACAGTCCTGACTCTACGGCGGCGGAGAATCCGGGGATGAACACCGGCGCCCCATGTCCTGTGGCAGGACGGAGATATTATCCGCTGGGGTTTTACCTTGTTGTGCTGCCATTTGTGGTTTTTCCTCCTTTATTAAACTACATTTGTCAAGGAAACTTCAGATACTAAGCAGTGCTGTTAGTTGTCTTGGGTCAAGATTGTTCCAATATTATAGATTTTCTTATTGCTTCTTATAGATTATTATAGTTTACAATTTACAATTTGCTTTAAACGTGAGCAATAGAAATAATTGTTTTTCTTGTACTACATACTTTCTACTGTTTCTTTTCTTGATTTCTTTTTGTTTTTTTCAGGTTTATACGATGGACGGCCGAGAGGTGGGCGACGTGCGAAAACAGTGGACGGGAATTGTGAAGGAAATGTTTACCAAGGCGGACAACTTCAGCGTTAGCTGTACGTCTCTCTCTTGCGGACACAATTTTGCTTATTATGATTTTAAGTGTACGAAAAAATCTTTGCAAACATTTTATATAGATTTAAAATTTGTAGAAAACGGTGCTAATATAATACCTGCGTTGTTGATGACTTTTTACGGGGTTATTTTCCGTAGTTTTAGTCGAGATCAAAGATCTCTATGATCAAAGTGTATTGTTTAGGATTCGCAAATCGTCTTTTTGCTGTTTCAGTTCCGCTTGATCTGGACGTGCGCATGAAGGCAACACTGTTGGGAGCCCTCTTTCTGATTGTATGTTATTATTGTCTTTTACCATTTCGTTGATAACTTGTAGTATTGTTGTTTCTGTTTTCAAACTTTTGTTTGCTATCCTTAATTTGGAGCGTTGTTGCCCATGTGAAAGGATATAAACTGGTAGAGCACCCGTTGCAAGTTCTGTTCAAATCGAAAATGTTAGTAGGCAGAATGTGCTATGAAATAATATACAATGAAAATGTGCATTATTTGCGTCTTGCGATGCATTACATGCAGAAATTGTCTGGTTGTAACAAAATCTTATGTAGACAAGACGCGTTGTTGTCAATGTTTAAACATCCCAACTTGGCATGTACGGTACCACCTAAATTTATTATTGTGACTGTATTTGATACATATATACTTTGCCCTTGCTTTTGTATGCACTCTATAGATGTGTTTGCTTATTGGTTTCCCATTTTCTATATTTTTCAGGATTTTATGATGTTTGAAAATCCACAGAATAGCGGCTAACCTCTGATGCCTGGAGTCAGCCAGGCTGTTTTTGCCTCAATTCAAATCTGCGCCTAGATGTTTGTTTACATACAGCCGAATCAAAAACAACTAATCATGACTTATTCAATTTTACTAACCTGCGTGTTTTTGCACTTGTATACACATTGCATATTTAGCTGTACTTGTAAGAGATTAGTGTCAGAATTACAGATGCAATTATGCAATAACCTTTGTCTTATGATTTTGCACCTTTTTTTGCATTTTGCATTTCATACGAGTTCATTCCTATAGACACTAGTGTAGTAGAATCGTGTTATATTTTTAAAATTCTAGACCTACTTAGCACACTAATGTAATGTGTGTTGCTAATTGCGGTTTGTAATTCCAATTAAAGCCAGTCCTATGTTAATACACAGCTTTAACCGTTTGTTACACTTTATGTAACCCTTGCCTTCTGTGTAGTTGTCTAGATTTTGCAGTTTTTGTACTTTTTTAGCTTTTTAATGCGCACATTACATAATTATACTACTGTATTATCGTATGAATGAAAATGTGCAATGTAACTGTGCACTGTGCTTGCCTAGTGTTAGTGTAAACCACCTCTACTTGATTGCCTTTATTATTACTGTTGTCACTGCTTTATTCTTGGTTTTACGGGTCCTTTCAGAGAATTTTATGTAGGAATTGTGAAAACAATTCTTAATGAATAAGGTTTATAAAGTTGGATTTATTAGGTAATATAATGCTGATGTTCGAGTAGCTTCTAGCCTAAAATTTTTATTCGCCATAAATGCTGGCAAATAAACATTTTCCTATGATATTCGATTTCAGATGACTGGGTTAGATGTCTCACTAGCGAGGTTCATTTAGACTTAAAAAAAGAAAAATTCGAAATATAAAGTTATCTGTCGTATTTATAATAGAACTGATATATATATATATATATATATATATATATATATATATATATATATATATATATAAGTTCACTGCATTTTTACTAAAGGCTACTAATTTCCTTTGTGACTTAAGACTTGTTATTTTTACCCGCCCCCGCCTACTCGGCGGCATTTCAGCTTAACAACACTTAAATTTAGTCATCTTTAGCGATTTTTATTTGCGATTTCAGTTTTTCCACAAAAAACAGCAGAATTTGCAAAATTTTTCTCAAAAATATGACCCCATATGTGATAAGCCCCCTCCATCGATGGGGGGGGGGTCAAATTTGAGCGTTCTCCACCCTAAATTTTGGCCTAAAAGCCCGGTTCATACTTGTCTCTAAGTCTCTGTCTCTAAGTGGTCTCTGTCTCTATGTCTCTGTCTCTGGCCGGTTCATACCTGTCTCTGTCCTTTTGTCCTTTTGTCTCTAAGCTGTCCTTAAGAGTCTCTAAGAGAAGTTGAACAATGCTCAACTTTTCTGCCTGTCCTTAAGAGACAGCCAATCAGAATAACGAATGATATCACGTAAAAAGTCTCTATTACCTGAATACTAAAAGTAGCTGCATCTATATCCAATTTGAAAATAAGTTTTCCACATAATATAACGTTAGCTGTTAACAATACAATAGAAATTATATTGTATTGTTCCAATTTAAAATATTTAGTTAGTTTTTAACTACACCAAGTAACCAATGAAATTTGAATTTGTTGTCATGTGACCGAATCTCTGCTCTTTTGTCCTTTTAAGTATGAACGTTTTGTCTCTATCAGTGTAGAGACAAAATGACAGAGACATAGAGACAGAGACTCAGAGACAGAGACATAGAGACAAGTATGAACCGGGCTTAAAAATAAGCCATTGACAAGACTACATAATAGATTAGAATATGTTATATACTCCTGTTCTTACTTGTTTGTAAGAGATCTCTGCATTTGCATAGAGCTGTGATTTTTGATTGTTATTTTATATGCACGCTTTTGTGACTTGTGATGTGCCAATTTGTGCTAAACCTACTGGTGTCTGTTTTGTGATGCAATATGCTGAATAAATGCCAAAATGTGGTGGATTTAGTTTGGTAGCTCTAAGCAGAACCGTAATTCAGATTAATTTTCTAAAAAGCATGAAGGAAAAATGCTACTGAAATAATCATAATTATGTAGGGGCGCGATAGCGCCCCTACATAATATGGGTATAAAGGCGTCTGCGCGGCCCCGTGGAGACAGTGTTGGCCTGGTGCCAGCTAATTAGAGGTCTGGGAGGGGTAAAAATGTTACCATCGTAAAGTACTCGAGCAGTACTACAAGTACCACCATACTTTTGGTTAAAATTCCGAACTTCGAAATTTTGCACTAGGCGGGAGTTACCGTGCGTTTGTTTTTTTTTCTCGGTTAATAACGCTTTTCGGAAGTGCTTATGTCAGCGCAGTGTTGGAACGATATGGGCATTTTGGTCCTATACTACTATTATATGTTGTAAGCAGGGTCCTCCCATGCAACCTTTTTTGGTCATTTTGGCACCTGGCCAATTTTGGCTCTGTGCCAAGGCCCCAAAGTCGGACATTTTGGCACTTCGGTTGTGATCGACTTTTTTTCACAGGCTAGCAGCTAGATCGGTTTGGTTTATTTTATTTGAATATTTCGGACTATGCGCGGAATGTAACGAGGGGGATTTTTTAATTTCGCTCTGTAGCTTTCAGGAGATGGGCCCAAACTTTGCATTTTTTCACCTTTTTTCACGAAAAGTTTCTAAGTCCCACTTTTACTAGAAATGGCCTGAAAGTCACTAAAAACGGCGTTTTTCGGCGTGGGGGTGGTACCCATATATAGTGTTTTAGAACTTCCGGGAAGCCGGCGGCCGGCGGCTTTTGAGCCGGCGGCCGGCCCGGCCGAGTGTCTGGCCGTTTGGCCGGCGGCCGGCCGTTGGCCGTCCAGCCGTTCAGCCGTCGGCCGGCCGGTGGCCGTCGGCTGACCGCCGGCTTAACACAAATATTTATAGTTAACACAATAATTTGAGCAGAGCAGCATATGTTTACAAAACAAATCCAACGCTGAATGTAAACTTTTCCCAAATATATAAAGTAAAAGCCGATTCCATTGCCTTTGTAATGCATAATATAAATATTTTGCAATTTTCTAGCTCAGATTGCCTTCAAACACTGAAGAATATGTCTGGTTAGCCGGCGGCCGGCCGGCCGTCTAAAAAATGCCAACGGCCGGCCGGCCGTCGGCCGGCGGCCAGCCGGTGGCATTTTTTAGACGGCCGGCGGCCGGCGGCCGGCCGGTTGACCCCGGCCGTTCTAAAACACTACCCATATACAGTAAATCGGGGTCGCTAAAAACAATGAGCATACTGCTGAGGTCGGTGGATGTGACCCCTGACCCACAGCGCCCACCCACAGTGGGCCCGGTGTGGGTCAAAAATGAAAGTCTTCAAAAGTGGTCAAGTTTGGTATCAAATGAAAGCCCTTGGCGAGGCGATCAACTTTTGTCATTATACAACCTCCAAAAAGTGGCCCCACCGACCTGTGGGTGGGTGCCCCACCCACAGTGGGTCCGGTGTGGGTCAAAAATGAAATCTTCAAAAGTGGTCAAGTTTGGTATAAAATGAAAGCCCTTGGCGAGGCGATCAACTTT
This sequence comes from Trissonchulus latispiculum, assembly GCA_030248195.1. NCBI lineage: Eukaryota > Metazoa > Nematoda > Enoplea > Enoplida > Ironidae > Trissonchulus > Trissonchulus latispiculum. The sequence continues at coordinate 94,146 of JASAND010017496.1, read as the reverse complement.
TGTCATTATACCACCTCCAAAAAGTGGCCCCACCGACCTGTGGGTGGGTGCCCCACCCACAGTGGGCCCGGTGTGGGTCAAAAATGAGTCTTCAAAAGTGGTCAAGTTTGGTATCAAATGAAAGCCCTTGGCGAGGCGATCAAGTTTTGTCATTATACCAACCACAAAAAGTGGCTCCACCGACCTGTGGGTGGGTGGCCGGCGTGGGCCAAAAACTAAAGTCTTCAAAAGTAGTCATGTTTGGTAAAAAAATGAAAGCCCATTTGCTCACATTTGCCCTGCCTATTGCATTTTTCAAGCTCCTTATCTGCGCCAGCTCACTGCTGGAAAGGGAACCTTTAAAATGACAGAAGGACAAGTAATAAAAATGCTCCTCCGGAGCATGAAAAAGTAATATAGGTAGTTGTGAGGTTGTAAAATCAAGAGAGGACTAGTCTTAAAAATGCTTAATATGGGGCTATGTTCAAAAAAAGAAGAGGACTAGGTTGTGGGCGAATTAATATGGGCACAGCTTCGCCGAGCAACCAATATTCGCGGGCTTTCACGCTTCGTCATGGCGATTGCCATATACAAAGCAATTAATGTCAGTCAATAATTACAATTCCAGCAGTTATATATACGTAAACTATATAGTATATAATTTGGTTGTGCTGGACTACGACAAGCAACTAGAAAGAACCAAAGCTCTGATTGTAACGCTAACGGTTGAATAGAAATAGAAGATCGTCGGAGAGTGTCCTGATCCTGAAGTTATTGTTGAAATATATACTTTTCTTATAAATGGTTAAAACGCTCAGTAGATAAATATTAAGAGTTTATCGAAAGAAATGTTTGCTTCCACTAAAACTCGTTTATCATAGTCGTATATTATTTACGTGCCGTAACTAAATCTGAACACTGGTACGTATAAAAATATATAACTTTTTCAGTCCGCGAATATGGGTTGCTCGGCGAAGCTGTGCCCATATTAATTCGCCCACAACCTAGTCCTCTTCTTTTTTTGAACCTAGCCCCCATATTAAGCATTTTTAAGACTAGTCCTCTCTTGATTTTACAACCTCACGACTACCCATATTACTTTTTCATGCTCCGGAGGAGCATTTTTATTACTTGTAGTATCATTTGAGCATTTTGGGTAGTTACAACTTTATTATACTGTTTAGTTTCGCTATTCGTTTATGATGGATGTAGTATATCAGGCAGTACAGCATCCTCTAACATTGTTGCTGGTTAGAGTACAGGTGGACCCGGTGGGACAGTTCCCATCCGTTGTACACGGGATCGTGGATGTCAAGAGTCTATTGTTGGGACAGATACCCGGATTGCCTCCAGAACAGCAGCCCCGGACCCCATTGTTGGTAGTTTGACAGGTGGTCGTAAAGATGGCACACTCGGCGTCCGAAGCACAGGGGGTGCTGGTTACGGGAAAGTTTCCGTTGGGACAGACGCCTGCAGTGGTCGTGGTTGTCCCACCGGAACAGCAGAGGTACTGTGGCTGTGCACCACCTGTGGCCTGTTGACAGGTGTACCCGGATGGACAGCTTCCCGTCCCGGCCCCCTGACAGCTGATGGGATTGCTGGCGCTGTCCCGATAGATGGAGGTCCCGGTGGGACAGGATCCCAGAGTGCCACAACAGAGCTGCTGGTTGGCGGTGGACAGCTGACATCCGTAGCCGCTGGGACAGCCCGCCAGACACCCCTGTGGGTACCCATTCGTCGGGTTGATGTAACGCACCTGACCATTGCGACAGAATCCACCTGAGGGAGAGAGAGACCATAATTATACACGATGAAAATAGATGTGGAATCAAATATTTATATAAAACTTGGCTTCGGGTAGTAAATAAGAATTTTAAGTCTGATCAATGATGACGTTTAATTACTTGTAATTGTAAACCAGCTGTATGTAAGAATAAGAAAAAAGGGAAGGTCAGGTACCACCGAAAAGTCGGAGAAATTCGGACGTCCGGTGGGTCTCGAACCCACGGCTTTTCGTTGACTAGACGAACCCTCTGCCAACATGCCAACATGGCCAACACAGTCGCTCCCAGCTATATCGAAGTTCGTGTACCTGTTTTCAAAACAGTAATGTAAGTAAGTGTCCTTGAGGTCGGAGCTTAAGTTCTTCAAAATTAATCTTGATAGTCACTTTTTAATATACAGATTTCCTATATATAGCGGGTTAACGATTTTCCCTTGGGCCAAACTTTAGTTGCTTACCAAAGGAGGTAGTCGTTCTCTTCGTTCTGAATATATCTGAAAATTAAATAAAATTAGTAAATGCTCCTGCGCAGAGATGAAACCGGGTCACCGGGTCAGTTCGGGTCACTAAATGGACCGGGTCACCGGGTCAGTTCGGGTCACTAAATGGACCGGGTCACCGGGTCAGTTCGGGTCACTAAATGGACCGGGTCACCGGGTCAGGAGCTCTGAACCGGTCTTGACCCGGTATTTTCAGCTGGAGCAAAGTTTTTGCTGTTGAAGCATTTTTCAGACTTTTATCAGTTTTTACCACCTGAATATTCAGTAATTACTCAAAAACTAGCCATAGCAATAAATATATACGTAGCTTAATTGTCTAGTTTTTTAAATGTTTGTCGCTGCAGTGACCTCAAAATGTTTGTAATAACCTGTCAAGCTTGAATCTAGTTTTGCAGCTATGATTGCGCTGAATTTAACTACAAACAAGAATATATGTCCGAAATGTCCTAAAGAGTCCGAAATCTGTATTTAAAAATCTGAAATTTTGTATGCTTCGACTAACTGCCGGTTTCTTCACCGCTGCTCTCCTTCTTTTGGTTCTGCTCACCTGTTTCAAATCTGAGTAATTAAGAAAATCTCAGCAAAGTATTAAGGTTCACAAACTTTGTGCTTTGATTTTAATTTTTTCCGAAATCTTATTACTTGCTATCCTTAGGGACTAGGTGGATTTTAGTTTGATTTTGTTTGTAGTATATATTGTTTAATCCTTGTCATTAGTGTTGTGCATTGGCCGGCCAAGCCATTGGCCGTTGGCAGAGAAAATCTCGGCCAGTTGGCTTGGCCGGCCATTGGCCGTTGGCCGGCCAACAGCCAATGGCCAACGGCCAATTGGCTGGCCGTGGGCCGTTGGCCGATGGCCGGCCAATGGCCGTTGGCCGGCCAACGCCCAATGGCCAACGGCCAACTGGCTGGCCGTTGGCCGTTGGCTGGCCAATGGCCGAGTGCTGGCCAAGCTCAAATTTAGTAATTAATTAAGTAATTTAGCTAATTGCATGCAAATTTTAAGTGTGCTAACAACGCAGTTTCTAAATTTGTCTGGCGGTGAACGTCTCATCACTTTAATGTGGTCCTCCAGCAAAATTAAAACAGAGTTATCGCGGCTTGGAGCTAAATGTTTGGAAAAACTATTTTACAAATATTGTAAATTGTAAATTGTACTATTGAAATAAAGTTTAATTAAGTTGACGCCTAATTAAGCACGGTAGACGAATAAAAATAGTAAATTCCAGCTCGCTAACGTTGATAAATAGCAAAAGAACGGCCAATAGCTTACGGCCAAGAAACAGCCAACGGCCAACGAGCGGCCAACGGCCAACGGCCAGCCAATTGGCCGTTGGCCATTGGCCGTTGGCCGGCCAACGGCCAATTGGCCGGCCAACTTCAAACTCCGGCCAAGCCAAGCCAAGCCAACCATGGAAATTTTCGGCCAATCCCAACACTACTTGTCATAAGCATGAATGAGAGAATGAGAACTGATTGAAATCCTCAAAAATACAACTAAATAAAATATTTTTACTACGTAATAAATCGCATAGGTGCTCATGTTAAGCTCTATAATTAGAATTAAATGATGTGCTGACTTTGGCAATGTATTATATATTGTAAACTGATTCAACAAGTTATGTAGTTCACTGCAGATTGAGTGCGAAATCGTGCAACTCAGTTTTGATTCTTTCCGGTTTGCTTACAATATTTATATACTTTCCAACGTTACCTTCTCTAAAGCATAAAGTTTGCCCAGCTTCGTATTTTAGACGCCAAAAATGTCCAAAAAAATTAAAAAACGTTCACCGCACCCCAATATAAGTATTTTTAATGCTTCCAAGCTTAAACCTGAATTTCCAAAAATACCGGGTCACCGGGTCAGTGGTCGACCGGGTCACCGGGTCAGTAAATAGTGACCCGGTTTCATCTCTGCTCCTGCGTGATGCATGAGCATGCTTTACTGTACCATACTAAGTATGAGCAGAACCTCTGATAGTGCAATGGTTTCTTACTGCTCTATACGTAGAGGATTATGTCAAGTCTAGAGCTTGCAAAAAATAGCACACACACGAGCGCCCTATTTCAAATCCCTCTTGGGCGATTTACCGAGACTGTCAAGGGGTGGCCGCCGCGTCAGGTGGAGCTACAACATAACTTCCATTATTGGGGGACGCCATGGAAGTTCTGATAGGCCATAGCCTTGTTTGTTGAGCACCTCGGGTAATTGCTATCGCAATAATTCAGTGTCAGCAATGGTTCGATTTTCGCCATGGACTCCTTTTTTTACAGTTAATTCTGTCCTATTCTCAGTCTTTTAAATACTTTCTCTAACATGTATATAACTTCGAGTACGAGCAGTCAATTTGATCTCTTTCCTGCTTTACTGTGAATTGGAATATCGGAAGAATCAGGAGTGCATAACTGTGCTATTTTATACAAGACAGAGTCAGGCGATAAGTGTTTTTTGCATCGCGCAAGTCCGACCGCAATTGGCAAATGTCCCCCTTTTGTGGAGGGAAGTCGCCAAGCGAGGCTGCATCTGGTTGGCTATCAACGAGCCTCCCTAGGTGGGGAATCTTCTCTCGACCCATTCCCCCACCAAATAGGGACCACTTTGAGCAACCCCCTCAATCCTGCAAGCGGGGACACGTTTTGGAAATACGCTAAAACGGTCTGGGGAAAAACCGGAGTTTTCCGGTTTTTTGCCCAAAAAACCGAAAAAACCCGGATTCTGGGGGAGTTCCAAATCAGCCCACCCCCTAAGCATATGTATGGTCGTATTCCTCTGTTCTACGCATGCCAAACGGGGAGAAGTTTCTTTTCTTTCTGTAATCTGATTGGATGTTGACGCCCCCAAACTTTCAATTTTTAGTGGTCTGAACACCGATACTCCTGGTACAATGGTTACCTGTACTGTATGATTTGTGGATCATACTGTAGATTAGAAACAAGTAGAAGCTGGCTGTACATGTGTACGAAATCATTCTTTCGGCAGTAGTAAAGTAGGCAGCAGTGTTCGCTACAAAGAAAAAAGTGATATACACGGATTTATGTAAGGATTCACTCTAATTGTTTTCTATTCCATGACTGGACATAAAGTTAAAGTATCAAGTATCAAACCGTTTTTGAATTTTAAAATAGTTAAGAAAATGTCCCACGTTAAAGAACTAATTATTGTTATTATTATTATTATTATTATTATTATTATTATTAACCAACCAACAATGATTACGAATACTGTAAAAGAGAAACATAATAAAAAGCATAGTAACAATTAACACCACGAGTTCACATTAAATCACAAATCACTGGTTAATGAGGTTCGGGATGGGCCGAACATCGACTACATTAACCCGACCCTCTTGACTCTTCTGAAACTTAACATTTGCGAGTCGACTTTTAAAATCATGGACCGAAACTGATAGTACAATGTCTTCAGGCAGACTATTCCAATATTGCACAATCCTTTCGCTAAAGAAATTCTTTCTTATATCTAGGCGATTAAAGCGTTTCACTAATTTCATACTGTTGCCTCGAGTTATATCCACAGTATTAAACAAGAAAAATTGTGTAAAATCTAAATCAACCAAACCATAAATTAGTTTATAAACAATAAATTAGTTTATAAACCATAACTAAGTCACGGCGCAAACGCCTTTCCTCTAAACTTTCCAATCTTAAAATCCTCAACCGTTCTAGGTATGAATACTTAGAGAAACCTGGAATGCGCTTAGTAAAATTTCGTTGAACTTTTTCAATTAATTCGATGTCTTTGCTCAAATAAGGACTCCAAACTTCACTACCATACTCTAGTTTCGGGCGTATATATGTTGTATATAGCTTAACCAAAAAATTAGCTGCTGTAGAACTAAATTTTCGATACAAAATATTCACCATTACATGCCCCGTTTTTGCAACATTTATACAGTGCATAGACGACTTTAAGTCTTACTAACTAATAGTCTTACTGTTGGCAGTGACACACAAGACTTGGACTATATTTCTTAGATCGCTGAATGAACAAATTAAATAGGTTAAAATGAACGGCTAAAATTAAACGTCAGCTCAAATATCCAACGTCTTTGCGGTTGTTAGGTAAATGTTAATCAGCTGGTGAAAAATCTCGGTTCAGCTGCACATCTCGTTTCGACTCAATTGTGCAGCATCCTTCAACTATATATAAGATTTCTCTATCCTACCTATCTTTATAGTATCTTTTTCGAAAAGACACCTTTAGTGGATGGAAATTGAAAAAAATTGTGGACAGATGGACGGAAAGAAAAAAGATCATGATCTTCCGAAGAAAGACCACAAAGTTTCTACATGAAAGCATTCTGTATATAATTGCAATGCGGTATGCAATGCAATGTAGATTCTTAGAGCATCCTTAGAGCTTCTCATGTATAAGTCTAATACAACAAACTCGAAATAAGTTCGCAATCACACTTTCACGACAGCAACAGCAGCAGCAGTAGCAGCGATAGTATGCTTCAAACTTTCGAGAAGTGAAGTTAGGACGAATAAGCTGTTCATAATATTTTCCTTAATCTGGATAATTCTTGTTGCTGTTCACAATTCTCACAGGAGCGAGTAAACGAGTGAGTAAAACCCGCTTACAATCAATGTGAAAAGGGGTCCGGGTGTAGAATATTTCCTTGATTTCACTCTAAAATATTCAAAAGTGAGTGCTAACTTCATGAAAATTCAATCAAAATTCTCCCTGTGTGCACGGTCCAAGGCCGGACTTAGCTAATACACAAATTCTCCAAATTTGGTCGCGCAGTCTTTTTAGTCTTGATCTGGAGCCCACTCCGTTCAGTCGGTTTTTCGCTCGTTGGCTCTTGCTATTCGTTGGGGCTCATTCTTGGGTTTATTTGGACGGGTTGAGGGAATCCCATCCCTTTATTCCAGAGGTTTGTGCCTGATAATTTTTGTTTGTTTTGTTATCAAAGTGCTTGACCTGTTTTTCCTATTATTATCGAAAAATGTTTTGATTCGTATCTTTGATAATTTCGGTGTTTAATACTTTTGTTTAAAATCAATAAATTCGTGACATTTAATAGTTAGGGCTGTGTTGTCTCTTTTAAAGTTGGTTAGCGGATAAGCGGTAGGATAATCAGACTTGAAAACACTCGAATACGAACCTTTGCTATCTTTAATGAAAATCAAATTATCTTTACGGAATTTCTATAATTCTACACGGGGTCCAGTTATTGCGAGGGTCCAGCGACTTTGTACAGAGCATTATTTTTCAGGCGTCGTCAAATCACATTGCGAAGTATCATGATGAGTATAAAGCTTGCTGTCAATTGCTAATTATTATGCAAATAGAGCAACAGTTAAACTTTTTCTTGCCTGGGCAGAATTTATTCCGTTTCTAAATTATGTTTCAACTAGGTTAGCTTCGTGACAAAGTTTGTCAGCTGTAACGCAGGAACACTTGATGTAAACAGTTTTCATTGACAAATGAAGCGGTGAATAAAGTTTGAATGAAAAGTTGCTTAATTGAATGGCGGTAGAAAAATTTCCAGCTTCAGATTGCATCTGAAATTTCATTTCTCTAAGATTTCATAATTTGACTACAACACATTAAGTGACTGTTAATGAAAATGATATGTTATTTCATCATTTTTATAATGCTCGGGTTTGCAAGATCTGCACCAATTTCCCTGTCTGAGCACTGTAAGTAATTTAAATTTAATAATTGGGAAAGAAAAAAACGAACAAAACAAAAGTTTCCAGGGTGCAAATTGAACCTGGTTTGTGTGATCTTCGGACAGTGGTGAAACTAATTTAATTTTATATATAGACGTTAATAGAAAGTTTCTACTTTTAAAACTTACAAACTTAAATTTAATACTTTAATACTTATAAACCTTTAATACTTATCTGATCATAATACAAGTTTCAGTTGAAATTTTAAATTTTATTTTATTTGTTTAGCAATTGTAGTATACTTTCTATTTCAGTTTTGGAACAACTGGATCACTACATTGCCTACTCTCCTGAGGCAAACAGATTGCTAGGTACTTAATATAGTATAATTATATAATTAATATAATATAATAAAATTAATATAATATAATTAATATTTAATGTAATGAATATAATATAATCGAAGAATCTTTCTACGATTAACCACTCAACTTAGAATGTTTATTTTGGTTAGTCCAGAAATGTAGTTTAAGATGTTGACTTAATTTTTACTCATCCAACTAATACTTGAAAGTAGCATATTAAACAAATTAAAAGACTAAATTGCTAAAGAAAACCTGAATATTTTCTTTCTAATTTCAGGAGGGTTCTGTCCCAAGGGTCAGGTTCCCTATGTCAATCCAGAAAACGGTCATGCTCAGGGCTGTCCCAACCATTGGATGTGTCCCACCGGCTACAACTGCAGCTTTTCCTCAACCCTACAGTATCTGTGCTGCGCTGTGGCGGGGGCTTGCCCCGGGGACCGAGCCCGGTACCTCGACCCTCTGGGTCAACCGGTCAGCTGTAAACCTGGGGGCAGCTGCCCCCAAAAATCCGTCTGTATGCTGAGTTCGGGGGGTCCGCGGGAGCAGTATATCTGCTGCGAGCCGGATATCGCTGCCTCCGAGGACCCCCTAGTTTGCACAGACGGCAGCGCTGCCCTCCAGAGTGGCAGTCGAAATGTCGTCTGCTCGCTGGGCGTCGAACCGACCGGATGTCCGGACGGCTACTCCTGTCAGCAGAACGGAAAGTGGGGCATCTGCTGTGTTAGCGCCCGAAGACTGGCACCGGAAACGCCCGGATTTTGCCCGGGCGGCCGGCTCCGGTTGGGCACCGGAATCTGCCGAACCAGCTGTCCGGCAGGCTTCGAGTGCCTGACGACGAGTAACGGTGTCAACGGATGCTGTCAGATTTCCTTGATTCCGGCTGCCCCGGATGTGTGCCCTGAAAACAGACTCAGACTAGCCAGTGGGGCTTGCACTGAGGGCAACTGCCCACAAAACTATGACTGTCTGTCTACCGCCAATGGGGTTTGGGGATGTTGTCTAAAACATGAATTTATGTCGAATAAAACCTATTGATGTTTTCGTCACTCTTGTCCTTGTGGAGTACATTTTTGTTGTTCCAAAAACTTCTGCAGAGAAAATAGAGTAGGCCCACATCAGTTGAGGCTGCGTTAATAATTGGCTAAATTTTTATTAAAACTGTCAAAATAAAATAATTTTAAAAATCTTGCATTGCTGGCTGGATCTGTGTTTACCGGTGCAGCAAAAAACGGACAAGTCTTAATATAACCAATCGTGAACGTAGGTGAAAAAGTTGAGGTAAATAAATAGTTCTAAACAACTTAAATAGTAACTAATCAAAGATTTAAACTTCTCAATAAAACTGTCGGTTTAATAGTAGTTTCTTAAAACGTATTTTTTCTGGAAAATATACGAAAGTGTTTTGTTGTACGAAAATTTGTTAAAGTATTATAAGGTAAGAAATTAAATTGTCACTTCAGCACCTTAACCCGAAAAATTCAAAATTCCGGATTTATGTAGAGCTCTTCTCGGTTTCTTTGGCAGAATTCGATTTTTCAAATATCCGTGATGAAATTGCTTTCTGCCGGACACACGACACACAGACACAATCGTTCCGTCTTTGATCCCTTCTCCTAAGTCTGTTATCAAAATTTTTAGTAGACGTGCTTTATGGGCATGTTTTCGATGGAGTTTCCCAGTTTCGCCTATTGATGTTTCCGTCACTGAAACTGAAACTTAAACTGAAACTATTTTGAGAAGTGATCTGAAACGATCACAAACTCAGAAAGCTGACACTATTCCTCAAATTGGACAACGATAACTACACTACACTGGAGTGAGGCCCCTTAAATACTCTAAAAAATTCTGGAAAACTGCATTCTCCTCAAGAAATGTTTTAGGGTAATTTATACAAAAGACAAACTCGGATTTTCACAGGTCTCTGAGCACGCGCCCTGTCGAAACTCGCTGTCTCCTCGTTGAAGTTTACTTGGGACAGGCTTGCATCTAGCTGGTGTGAAATATTCGTTGAATTTGATGGAACTGAATTCGTTGAATCTGATTGAATTGAATTCTTTGAATCTATTTTATGAAAAATGTTTAATAGTAACTTTGTGAAAATTTAAGATTAAAGTATCGTGTCTATTTCGTGGATTTTAATTAGGGTTTTTGTGAGTAGGCACGAGGAGGATATTAGGCATACACTACCGATTGTGAATCTGCTGATATTTAGTCAAGACCGTTTATTTAGCAACACATACAGGCAACAACATTTTTACACTGGTTAACTTTAGTTATGAAAGAGCCTAGTGCATGCCATTACGTAAATAATTACGTAAATGTCGATTTGTAGTAGGGCGTCTGATAACTTGACATTTTGCTGATCAGTCAGCAAAATCACAGAATATCATGGAGTGTTTTCAAAATCACAAAATGCTAGACTAAAAGGGAGAAATCTGTCTCAAAGCGGATGTGAAAGAGTTTGACTTTAAGCAGCTGGTGAAATTTCGAACCGAAAGAAAAAACAAGTGACGCTCTTTTGTGCGATTTATTTTTCGATTGAATTGAGTTTGGCGAATCTCCGCTAAATAAAACCGCTTAGGACTGCGAATTTGAGGAACGGTTTTAGACTTTTTGGTTATTGAGTCTGACAGGTAGGTTATAGTCATTTGATTCATGTTATACTTTGGTGTTTACATCAAGAAAATGAGGTATAACGCGGGCTGGCAGGCAGATCTACGGAGAATTTATGGATACAAGGAGGGTTTCACTAACTCTTGCAGTTTATTTAATTATTCAAGAAAGCCTGAGAAAGCACAATTAAAATTGTGCGTTTAATGTTTTCTGTAAATGTCATTTTAACTTTGGGCTGGGCCTTTTCAAGAAAGGTTGGAGTAGAGTTAAAATTAACTCGATCCTGTTCATGAAAGAGTTAAAAGAGGGAAACTCAAGCTTGAGTGGAGTTAAAGCGAGTTAAAAGGAACCCTTTTAACTCTACTCGAATACCTCAACTTGACTCTACTCTATCCTTTCTTAAAAGGCCCTTTGTTACTGATCCAAATACCTACAGCAGTCGTTCTATTAACGGAAATTCATAGGTACAGAAATTGCGTAATGTGTAGGAACTTGTAAATTCGCTAAGGTAAGCTATTTAAACAATGGAACATTTTAGAAGCTGTATGGGAAATAGCATTTTATTTCTCCTTGATATTAAGAATTTTAGAATACTTTCAGAATCAGAGACACTAAATTTTAAGACACGAAAACTGTTGTCAGTCTTTAGCCAATTTGAATAGCAGCGGAAGGATTTTTGACTTAAAGGTTAAGTAAATTTTGTAATGACTGTAAAGTACTGTAAGTGGAGGCACTTCAACACTTTACACTATCTCAAATGTCAGTTGGCTAGTATTGTGTTCAGGGCTAAACTCAATTTAATAATTGTATTGGTAGGTATTTCATTATGTTTAAGTTTTTATTTAGCAGCTCTTCAGAGATGTTTTATTAGCTTTTTTACAAGAAACACTAATTATGTCAAAATAATTTCGTTTATGTTTCATTTGCAGGAGATGATTTCGTACAGAAGTATAACAGTGCTGTGCCTGATTAGCTCTATTTTGGGCGAATCGAACTGCACAGGTAACTCTTATTTGTAATGTCTTATGAGTAATATATTTGCAGCAAAAGGTTTTGTTGTGTGCTGCATTAGACATCACAATGTGATAATCATCTCCCGAAGGTGCAAAATGTTTAGCCAGGAAACTGGTCCCGTAAGGTTGGTCAAAAACAACTCAACAGAGTTGCCAGAAATAGTCTCAAAGCCTGCTCGACATCACGACGGATGGCGTCTCATCCTTTTTAATAAACATGCTTCGCCGGCCTCGGCGTTGCCATATCTGGCGGCTAGCCCGAGGAGGAGCACACAGCACAAGTCTTCAGTGCAAAAAACAACGACAATTCACGGCCTTTGCACCAAAGTGAGATGAACCCCAAGTGTGCTGTTCAATGACATAGCCTAATACGGGTGATTAGGTCCTTCCGGTCCTTCCTCAGAATCAGCATAGCAGCGTCATCCTCCAGAACCCGCAAGAAGGCTTAGCAATTTATAATCAGAATTTACCTATAATTTATGAGAAATTTTCCTGGAAAAAGGTAAAGTGACCTCTGGAGAGAACTCCAACCTACAGAAGGTTATAGGGTGCCGCCGGTGCTTATCTCCGGATTCATAGCCCGAAGCCAGGAGGGCGAACTCTAATGTTGACTACATCGGGGGGGCAGCCCTTCATCCGGCATTACGCCAAAACACAGACTCCTGTTACTTTCTAACCGCAGTGGTACCCATTTACCGACCAGTTAAGGATAGACAGCTGGGTTGGCTGGAGCCACGGCGAACCGATATGTGCTTAGTCCCTTGCTCAAGGGGATTTGTGAAAGCCTTGTGGCAGCGGAGATTCGAACCTCGGACTGTAAGATCTTTAGTCGAACACCTTACCACTGGGCCATCGCGGCACAATGAGAAATATGAGAAATCCGTGCTACTTAAAAGGAGGAAATTGTACATCGTATCCGAAGCATCAGGTAAAAATAGATTATTAATTTATTTGATTGTATTACCTATTGTTTCAGAGAATGTTAGAACTAAAAGAACCACTACCTCATTTGGTAAGGGTTATTTGGCTATATTATATTGTTAATTTGTACACATGTTTTGTATGTACACAAACACTGGGAGTGGAACATAGAGCAATGAGATTTAGCAAACAAATGCTAGCAAATAAGACTCGTTGCTGTAATTTATTGAAATCTCGCGGGAATATCGCTCAGTACTGTCAAGAGTAGATGATAGGAAAAGTATGACACGGGACCCTTCCCAGAGCAAATAGCCTGTCAGATGCTCGGCATATTAAGGCCGAAATCTCCGGGGGGGGAGGTCACGGTTAACACAATTAACCATGTGTTTATATGCGTTTGAACTAAAACATATCTGATTGGCCAATCCCTCTAAATTGCGTGTATAACATGACCCCTCCCCCAGATCTCGGAGGGCTCAGCTTAGCGTTGTTCGGCATGTATTTATATGCGTTTGAACTGAAATGCATTTGATTGGCTATTTAGCTACCGTAACCCTCTCCAGTGCTTTACAATAGCAGCAGTATACTGGAACCGGGTCAGAATTTTCATATTAATGCTACTTATAAAAGGTTTTGTAAGAGACAACACTTTTCTAAGAGTCACATGATCTAAATGTATCGTCTTGTTTCAGGTGGATTCTGTCGGAATGGTCAGGTTCGCTACATCAATCCAACGAACGGGTATCCACAGGGGTGTCTTGCGGGCTGTCCCAGCGGCTACGGATGTCAGCTGTCCACAGCCAACCAGCAGCTCTGTTGTGGCACTCTGGGATCCTGTCCCACCGGGACCTCCCTCTATCGGGACGGCGCCAGCAATCCCATCAGCTGTCAGGGAGCCGGGACGGGGAGCTGTCCATCCGGGTACACCTGCCAACAGGCCACAGGTGGTGCTCAGCCACAGTACCTCTGCTGTTCCGGTAGTGGGGGAGGAACCAGCTCTCAATACTGCCCCGCCGGATACTCCATTGACAGCCGGTTCAACCAACCGTTGCCCTGCGCCCAAAACATTGCTGGGAGCTGCATTTCGCCGGCCCAGTGTCTGCGCGGGACCTTCGGTACCTATTGCTGTGTGTCGTCGGGTGGGACCGCGGCACCGGGTACCTGTCCGAACAGTGGGACGCTGACGCGCAGTACGGCTTGCACCAGCAGCAACGATTGCTTCCAGGGCTCCACCTGTGTCCAGACCAGCAACAGTGTTATGGGCTGCTGCAGTGGTGGTACAACGACCACGCCAGGTGTCTGTCCCAACGGGAACTTCCCGCTGACCACAACAGCGTGCACGCTGGACAGTCAGTGTGCCACTTTTTCAGCCACCTGTCAGACCACCAATAACGGAGTCCGAGGGTGCTGTACAGGTGGGTCCACAGGAGGCACACCTGGCACCTGCCCTAACGGGATGTTGACCTCAAACATTGCCTGTACCACTGACGCCAACTGTCCGGCCGGGTCCACGTGCCAGCTGACCAACAACAATGTTCGCGGTTGTTGCACAGGTGGGAACACGGGAACACCTGGAACCTGTCCCAGTGGTCAGTTGACGTCCACTATTGCCTGTACCACTGACGCTAATTGTCCGGGCGGGTCCACTTGCCAACTAACCAACAATAATGTTCGAGGGTGCTGCTCCGGAGGTACTCCAGGGACATGTCCCAGCGGCCAACTGACATCCAACATTGCCTGTACCACAGATGCTAATTGCCCCGGCGGATCCACGTGCCAACTGACCAACAACAACGTCCGAGGTTGCTGCTCGGGAGGCAGCACCGGAACTCCTTCCAGCTGTCCCAATAACGGACAGCTGACGGCAACCTTCAGCTGTACCACAGACGCCAACTGTCCGGGTGGCTCCTCGTGCCAGGTAACAACCAACAATGTCAGGGGTTGTTGCACAGGTGGGACCACAGGTGGGACACCTGGCCAGTGTACCAGCGGCGTGTTGACCTCCGCAACGGCCTGCACGTCCAATGCCAACTGTCTGACCGGGTCCACCTGTGTCCAGACGTCCAACGGGGTGCTGGGGTGCTGCAGCGGGGGCAGCACCGGGTCACCGGGTCAGTGTCCCAACGGTGGGACCCTGAGCTCCAACTTCGCCTGCACGTCCAACGCCAACTGTGCCACCCCGTCCACCTGCGTCGCCACCAACAACGGGGTGATGGGATGCTGCTCGGGTGGGACAACCAGCGGTCAGCGGTGCCAGAACGGACAGTTGGCCGATGTCCGAACCGGAACCGTCCAGACCTGTACGCCCGGGTCCAATACCTGCAACCGGAACTATGAGTGTAGTCGGGCGGCGGACGGGGTCCAAAACATCTGCTGTCAGGGTCCCAGGTGTCCGGGCACGTCCACCGTTGGGGATGTGGTGGAGTGTACCAACAACGCCAACGTCTGCGCCGCAACCCAGCGGACCTGTACCCAGTCCACGATTACAGGACGACGAATCTGTTGCTAGAAGAAGAAGGCTAACTGAAAACCGAATTCTGTACTGACTCTTAGTCTAGTCAATGTGAAATGGGACCTGTTTTATGTTGGTGGTAGAAATACGTTGGGAGCATAGTTGATTAAATATTAAATAGTGACTATGTTGTTGGGTTGTATGTACTGTTTAAGTAGATTGAGTTATTTACAAATGATACAAATAAATAGATACTTTTAAAAGCACAGTTTTCAATGACACGAGTTCACAGATAACTACTCAAACTGAATTTACACGGATTTGTATAAATGAGAAAGAAGAAGAAAGTCATGTACCACCGATGGTCCGAAAAATATCTCCGGTGGGACTCGAACCCACGACATTTTGCGCACTAAGCAAACGCTCTGCCGACTGAGCTACGGAGGCACAGTCTCATCAAGCTTTGTCGGAATTCGTGTACCAATGCACATGACTTTCAAACTACATGAACCCAAGTAATTAGAAACAAAGTGGAGGAATTTTTATTGCCAGTTCAAACGTTGTTCCCGTTATGTTCTGCTATCGGCACTCATCGCTGGCAGTTTTCAGCTTTATATTACATGATGAGTGTGCACTGCAGATTGATATAGAGGTAGTTGTGTAGTAGTTATACAGGTAGCAAATTGTATATGCTATATGCAGAATAGCGCTTTCATTTCGTTGCTTCTGGCCACCATGTTTTGAATAATGGGAAATTTTGGAACAGACTTCATTGCATCATCGCTCAGTCAGATTTGGCTCTCTGAGTTCACCTGCCTCTCACTCAAGTTCACCTTCAGGTGATGATTAAAGCCCGGTTCACACTGCACAAGGTTTAAGATTTAAGGTTAAACTTGTTTATTTATTATTTATTTATTTTGTTGAAGCGTTCACACTGGAAGGTTTAAGGTTTAAGGTATAGGAAATCATGTGATATACAGACATTCCTTAAACCTTGCTTAAACCTTATAACCATAAACCTGCTGCAGTGTGAACCTGGCTGAACACTGACACATATTACACGTTCACGCAGTGTTCTGGGATCAGCACAGTTCTGATTATGTTAATCATATTAGTACTAACAAGATACAAGAGTACATAATAACTAAGAGTGTGACAAGCGTCAAGCTCTTAGTTATTAGGCTTGGGGACATGATATGCACGATAACGGCTGACCCCCTACACAAATTAGACCCATCACTTCAAAGAAATTCGCACGCTATGCTTGTGTGCTGAAGCTCGCAACAGACGCACATTGAACCAACTGAGTAGTTGTGTTTTCGAGCTTTAGAACGTAGGCATAGCGTGCGAATTTCTTTGAAGTGATGGGTCTAATTTGTGGGGGGGGGGTCAGCCGTTATCGTGCATATCATGTCCCCAAGCCTAATAACTAAGAGCTTGACGCTTGTCACACTCTTAGTTATTATGTACTCTTGGTACTAATTAATAATTATGTTAGTCAGCATTGTTTCGTGACGGTGGCCCAAAATAGCCGGCTGGCCGAAGGATGAAACGTTGACTTGCCCAGCCTGCGATGGCCCATGGCATTAATAACGACACATTGTTGCATTGTCTTGTCCAACGTGAACAAGGAAATGGACAATTGGGTCGTCGAACCACTACCTAAGTGAGAGCAGTTTAGTCCTGCACTGATCTTAGCCTTCAGATGTCAATATCAAAGTTAGCAATTGTTTTCACGTTTGCAGTATTGCGCTAAGAGTAATTGAACCAGAACAAAAGTATGGAATTTCGTAGAAAACTTACGGTCTGTTCATGCTCCAACGGAGCAGCAGAGAAACGGACAAGCGGATCACTAAAAAAACAGAGAAAAGGAGAAAAAGGGCAAGTTCAATTTTGGTTAACTCAAAATTCTGCTGTGCGCAAATTTTTAAGGTTTTGTGCAAACTTCCTTATACTTAAATTATTCAGTAACAACTTCCTTACCCTTATTGTAAATAATTTTGCAAAAATGTTTAGGTTAATTTTTAAATTTTTTCTGGAATAACTATTTATTTTTTCAATATGTAATTAACATTATTGTTGTACGTTTCTCCGTTTCTTTGTCCGTTTCTCCGTCGTCTGCCGTAACCCTCAGCCAATCAGGAGCGCCAACAATGTAAACGTTGAACCGTCGGAGCGGAGCATGAACCGGCGGCCTTAGTATGTGGTTTCTAGTGTTTGCCGTCGGCCGGTCAAATCTGTGCAGGCACCTTTACCGGTCTGTCCTTTTTAAAGCCGGGTTCACACTGGAGTCTTAACGCAAGTCATAAGTCTTTAGGATTTAAGACTTGAGAAATTGGTTCACAGTTCACACTGAGTCTTAAGTCGTAAGGTCGTAAGTCTTAAGCTGCTAAGGACTTAAGACTTAAGACTCGTTTAATTCACACTGCAGTCTTTTTAGTCGTTAGTCTTAAGGTTTTTAGCTTGCTTAAGACCTTAAGACTAGACATAAAATAAATTTATCTCTTAAGTCTTAGAACTTACGACTTAAAACTAACGAATTAAAACTGAAGACTTAAGACTCCAGTGTGAACCCGGCTTAACCTGCTTAGTGCTTACCCATTTGAGGCTCGCAGCTGTTGATTCACTTTTCAACTCACTTCAACTCTGCCCGTGGGACCGAACAGCCAGCACACCTAAATAACGTTGGTTGGGCACCGGTGTAGCGCTTCTACCAAGGCTGGTGGACCAAGAAGAAACCAAGAACAAGCCCAAGGCGGGAGGCGTCAGGCACCTTCGTACCCACGTAACCAGGACCTAGAAGAGGGAAGGGAAGAGGGAGGTTCAGCTTTTCCACTAGCCATTGAAAGTAAAGAATTGGCCAAGCCGGGGTTCGCACCACGGCCCTTCTGCTCCGGAGTCAGACATGCTAGCTAACCACTACACCACGGGACCATCAGCTGAACTCCCATATCAGGCTTATCAATCTTTCCTATGCCTGCTTCCCTTACACCGGCTTCGTAGGTTGGCCACAAGCACTAGTAGTTGCCCAATTTGTTTCTAATAGGATTTGGACAAAAAGGTGCATTAGCGCAAACAATTTTTCAGCCTTCTCCGAATTCAATTTTCATTTTCACATTTTCGCAGTCCAAGCGGTGAATGGAGATATTAAATAGTAAATATAGCATTCAAATTTAAAAATAGACAGTAATTGAGAAGAGCTGCCATAAAGTCACTTGAACAAACTAATTCCTACTATACCCACTTGTACTTAAACCGAAACAACAGTTAGCATACAGCACAGAATAAATACAAAACTGAACAATATCAGGTAGGTAGATCAGTTTGCCTTGAAAAAGTTTCACAGTCTTTTCAGTCTGGGCAGCAAATACTTCTTCCCGGAATATTGGTGGCAGTCCTACAGGTCTGCCCGCTGGGGCAGGCGTTGTTGCCGAGGGAGCACTCAATGGGCGCCCCATTCGGCCCGCTGCCCGTTGTGACTCCGCCCGGGCACCGCGGGCCCTGGCAACAAATGTTCTGCCCGCCCTGAGCGGACCGGCCACACTCATAGCCCTGTGCACAGGACGGGTTGCTGGGATTGCAGGGTCGCGGCTGCCCCGTGTATCGTAGGTCCGCCAACTGACCGTTGGTGCAGCGGAGTTGGGATGCGGTCCCACCGCGACAGCATCCCAACACGCCGGTACTGGTGGATACACAGGTGGCAGGGGAGTTGCAATCGACACTACTGGTACAGGCCTGAGCCGAATCCAAGATCCCACTGTTGGGACAGAGGCCGGGCGTTGTCCCACCCGATCCACTCTGACAGCAACCGCGCAGTCCGTTTGCGGTGTTGACGCACGTCGCCGTGGCGGGACAGTCGAAATTGGACGTACAGGGATCGGGTACCACGAGAGTCCCACCATTGGGACAGATACTCCCGGAATTGCCTTGGGCACAACAGCCCAGGACACCGTTATCGGTTGGGACACAGGTGGACGGATTGAGACAGTCCGTGCTGACAGCACAGGAGGTTTGACGTGTCAGCACGCCTCCGTTGGGACACAGCCCTGGGGTTGTCCCACCCGTGCTGTCCGTTCTGCAGCACCCGGTCGGTTGCGTTCCGGTAGTGCTTTGACAGGTGTAGCCGTTGGGACAGGTGTTGGCACCGTTCAGCGTGCACTGTCTTGGATTGGATCCGTCCAAATAGGGCGTTGTCCCATCCTGACAGCGCACATTTACTGTAGTCCCGGCGGTGCTGCAGCAAATGTACTGTCCCGTGTTCACTGTGCTGGGCTCACAGGCATAGCCCTGAGGGCAGTTACCGGCCTGGGGGGTACAGTAGTAAGGATTGGTACCCAGAAGGTAGGGTTGTCGACCAGAGGCACATTGGACCTGGGACACCTGGTTACCGTAACCGCAGCACAGGAGTTGGCTACTGGACGCTGCCAGCTGGCACACGTAGCCGGGTACAGTACACTGCTGCCCGCGGGTGGTACAGTACTGTATCTGTCCGGCTATGGAGAGGGCCGTCTGGGTGCCCGGACAAACAGTGGATCCGGACGGGTTGGACGCCTGACAGCAGATCGTGTTGGCGCTGCCCTGAGCCTGCATGCAGACGTAGGGTGCAGTGCAACTGCCGGCGATGTTGATGGCACAGGTCTGCACCACTCCGTTGACCATTTCCGGTGAGAAACCGGATGGACACTGGTCAGTCGTCGAAATCCCGGCCGGACAGCAAAGATAGGCCACCAGAGATCCTGAAGAACTGGACAGAGCCGTAGCCTGAGTACAGGAGTAGCCATTTGGACAGCTTCCACTCGTGCCCGGGGTGCAGACCCGGGCAGAGCCGTTTTCCGTCAGGGGCGGGGCGCTACCAGGACAGAGTAGGGTGCTAGGGTTGGGTGTGGTTGGACCCAGGCTACAGCAAAGGAACTGGGGTCGAGCACCACCTGTGGCGCTGCGGCACTCGGATCCGGTGGGACAGGGTGCGTTGAGGCCGCCGCAGCTGATGGGATGGTCCGTGCTGTCCTTGAAGATGGACATCCCGGTTGGACAGGTGCCAACCGGACCGCAGCACAGGTACTGATCAGTGGTGGAGATCTGACAGGTGTAGCCGATGGGACAGCCGGGTGCGGACAGACAGCCCTGGGCCACATAGTTGGTGGGATTGATGTAGGGGACCTGATTGGTGGGACAGTAGCCGCCTGAAACAAGGAAAACAGAAATACTAAACATGAGGATAGAGTGATTGAAATTTTGTTCAATGGCTACAACGTGGGCTCAGAATGTTTGCTGTAGGCTAGTTTAAAAAATTAAATGTAAAGCTTATCCTGTTTGATTTTTTAATCTTTTGAATTAATTTTTAGTCACTGATAGTACGTTCTAAGCACAAATTAGAGCTGCAACTGGTCTTAATCAATGGTTCACGGTTCAAAAAGCGACTTGACCGATGCTGGGGCCAGAAATGGTGCAGTGGTGTGAGGTAAACGGTGAGTATTGCGGTGGTTTACATTCATTAGCGAGAATTGCTTTAGCGAGAATTGCTTTAGTGAGAATTGCTTTAGTGAGAATTGCTTTAGAGAGAAAACTTTAATTTGTAATTTTGCTTTAGTGAGAAATTGCTTTAGAGAGAATTGCTTTAGTGAGAAAACCTTCAGTTGATGAAATCTGTGAAAATTATAATTCACATTGTTTTGACTCGTGCCAATTCACTTCAAATCAAATATATACTTACTTTAATAAAGTAAAACAAATTAATAAATTAAGTAAATAAACAAAGTGATTATTCAAGCAAATAAATAATAAATTAATAAGATTTGTCTACAGAAAAAATTTATAAGTTAGAACGGGCGCGAAGTTTTCAGTTCCGACTAAACCAAGGCAAATGTCTACTAATAAACTTCATCAAAATACTTGAGTTTAGCTACGGGTTTGTGAGCTTGCACGGTGCTTTATTCACACATATTTTATTGGAAAACATTTTTAATTTACAAATTGCAAATTTACGCTGTTTTGTAATCATAGAAAGCTAGAATAAAATTGGAGGAGTTTGAAATAAAGTTAAAAAATCATAAGTGCTTTTCTGCTGAAATTTTCCCCCTAAATAATTTCCCGGTCCCGGGGGGAAAGATTTCAGCGCTGAGCTGTAATTAAATTTTTATATGCAATTTTTTACTTTTCAATTAATTTCTTTTTCAGAATATCTTTGAAATGAACTGAATCGAATTTTTAAAGAGAATTTAGAATTATCGAAGAAATAATAAGTCTAAAGAAATTAGAATAATTGTTATATACTTAGCACTAGCAGGTCTAAATTTTCGGTAAATATTATTGCTAAAACCGGCACATTTTGGACAAAACTTTTTTAATTAAACGAATGATAAATTTTAAACACATTGGGACAGCTGGCTGAATTTGTCCTGTTTGTGGAAGCTTTTCCAAGTCCCAGAGGCTAGAACCAATACATCAGAGGACAGAACCGTTTAGCAGGCTCGATATTTTATACTTTTCTCTTGATGCAATTGCAATTTTAATAAAAATTTTTAGACTATCAGATTAGTATTATATGTGTTTACTGTTTAGCATGTATTTTATTTTAATGGTAAATTAAATTTTTATTATTAAAACTTTATTATAACTTATTATGATAAAAAATTATAAACTATTATTGAATTATTATTATTATTATATTATTCAAATTATTATTTACAGATACTATTTATTAATTTAATTTACTTAATAGATGTTATTCTCTATTTTATAGAGATATAAATTATTTCAATAAACGAATAATCTTGTTTTTAATAGTTCTGTGGCAGATTCTCTCGAAGCAATTCTCGCTAAAGCAATTCTCTCTAAAGCAATTTCTCTCTAAAGCAAAACTTGTCTTTTGGGGCTTTCTCGCTTATGCCAACTTTTGAAATAACGAACGCGCTTTTTCTCACTAAAGCAATTCTCGCTAAAGCAATTCTCGCTAATGAATGCACACGCCTGCGGTGTGTCTGTGATTATGCAGCACGGAGGAATTTCTGTGATAGCAACAGTGCACAAATATTACGAGCATATAAAATGGCCACTTTAACTGTGCTTTGAACACAATATGGGGAAATAGACCATCGATTACAACTTACAAGAGAGGGACCTGTGTCAATATAGATCACTTTTTACTGGGCCAGAGAGGACGTGTGTCTCGTTAGCGAACCAAGTCTTTGATCCAGTGCTGGACCTGTTTGATCCAGAAAGAGCAAGCAAAACTATGCATGAGACACGAACATTTAGCTTTGAGTCACGCATGTCCGACTAAAAAATTGACTTTTTTATTGGTTCACCAAAAGTCGCCTGGCAAACAGAGCTTTCTAATTTGTACATTATCGTTATCCCAGTATGAATTGCATACCTTGGCCACTTTAACCTGTTGAGCGGGTAAAAATAGACTGAAGCAAAAGTTTTAACGAATAATAACTAATGCATCCCCAATAAGCCCAACAGCAGTGCCCCCCTTTGCCACTGACAGTTTACTCCCCAGCCTTTAGACAAGAAGACATCATATGAATCTTCAAAGGGTCAATTGTGGTTGGTTGGGGTCTGCATTTGCGTATTCTGGAGGAAGTACGTACGGCTCACAAGGAATGCGGAGGGCTGGCGCGGTGAAAACGCAAAGGGTCAACGTCATGTTGCAAGCAATAATAATGCGGTATTCAGGCACAAGCTATAACTGTGCTAATTGGGTAAGGGTAAGCGGAGTTATATAATATAAGTGTGTATCACATGTCCAATTATTTTAAGCAAAAATGATTCAATGGAATCAGCATAACAGTAAGTATGCACAAGCAGACATGTGCTGAATGCAAATTCTGCATGGCCAGATCGAAAATGCCTGAGCTTTGTCGTTTTTGCCTTATTTTGCTCTTACAAACCGAAATCCCTTTGAGGAAAACGGAAAGCCCTTGCCCTACCCCCCCCGTACAAGTTTGGATGCATTCCCACTATTGATTTTCGATTCGTCAAGCTCGTTCCTTATTTATGCTGATTTCACTGCAATGACAAATTTAGCTCCCATAGTTCGACATGCGTCGTCAACCCAGTCCCGACCATGTCCTGTAATTCAATGAGTTGGTGAAGTTGAGAAAAGCTATTTTAATGCTTCTGCTTTCTCATTTCTATAGTCACACTGCTTTTTAATATATATTAATTGAATCACATCAACATCACCGCGTACGTGTGTCGACGCGCGATTCGAACTATGGAGTGCATGTGAGTGAACCGGCTTACCCCGTGTGGTGCTATAGGGATTCGTGGCCTGATACCGCTTACCAAACGCTGAGTTCAGTTGTCGCTTTTCGCGACCCACATTCCGCAGTACCAGTGAATGGTCTGAAATAATAAAAATATTGTTTGAGGAAAAATAAATTTATGGGTTAGGACAGAGAATTTTCTGTTAAAGTATTAATCAATTAGTTATTAATTAAGTTATTAATTATTAATTAAGATTTCAAGTAATACAGGAACCCTGGTGGGAATCAAACCCACAACTTCGGGTTGACCAAACGAATGTTTTACAGGCTGAGCCAGCCGAGAATTAATGCAAGCTCAAATCTGAAATTGAACAAACAGTTGTGACACAATCAGAAAGCATGGCAATAGATGAAAGTTTTTACCGGACTTCTAATTTAGCCTCAAGTCTCTGGGTGTGTGCAAACATTAATTATTATTTAATTCAGCACTAGATTAATTCAATAGGTAGACCTTCGAAACACGCGGCCGGTTGCACCAAATGTGACTAACATCTAATTAGACTAACTTGTAATTAAGTTCTAATTAAGGCCATTTTCCGTAATGCACCAAATGGAAAGTTAGTTAGATTTTAATTCTAGTCAGGGGTAAGATTACCATTTGATTAACTTCTGACTAACATCTTATTAAAATCTAACTAAAATCTAACTAAAGTCATCATGTGACATAAGCTTGTACCTGATTTGCTAGAGCTCATCTGGGAAAAATACTGATTGGTTTAGAGCTAATTAGAGTTTAAAATCTAACTAGCTTGGTGCAACGGAGAATCTGATTAAAATAAGATTAAGACTAGCTAATAACATTTTAGTTAGAAGTTAATCATATTTGGTGCAACCGGCTGACGGTTTGTCAAAAAATTCTCAGTTGGGGATCGTACCCACAACCACACGATCCGTACTCCAAAAGCTCAACCACCTGAGCTACTAGCGTCAAATTTATGATACAAAAAGACTAAGTTAATCCAAACCTTGAACAACAGGGACAGGCAAAAGATGGTATCCAGCAAAAAAGACAATCATTGACACAAGACCCGTGGCAAGAAGATAATGTCGCAGATATCGCCAGCAAGGTTGCCCCGATTCCCGAAACGGGGGGACATTTTCGGGGGGCGGCTCCAGGAGACGAAGCCGCACAGGGGTCTGGCCTGGGGGAGGGGGTCGGAAAACATTTCTGGGAATAACCATAACTCTAAGGGAGTCAAGTTGAGGGGTTTTTCTTCAACAACTGCAACAAAACTGACTCAGAAGTGGGTAGGAGGTCTATTGTAGCATCTGAGCTTTCAGGAGGATAGTGCTAAGTGAAGATCCGTGTAAAATCCGTGTAAAGTCCCTCTTGTAAGTGAGATTTGCACTTTTGTCGTGACCTCCCTGAGCGCTAGAACCCTTCAATAGACACAGAAGAAGACAGTTTTGCAGTGCAGTGCAAATTCCCGCCTCGCCCTGACCATGCAAGTTGCAATCCTGCGATGAATTTAGCAATATGCAAGATAGGGGTTAAGTAGACGGCTACAAAAGTTTTCACGCATGTATGAGCGCGGTTGAATTACTTCTTTCGCTTTAACCAAAACTCCTGCTGATGCTTTGCGTCAAAGATAGTGTAAACAAAACTTGTAAACAAACAGTCTCTCACTCTGCTTACAAAAGAAACTTTGTAAGATACACACTACTTCTCACTTTACAACTCCTTCTGCCTAATTTACGTACTGTACTCACTGAAACTTAGTCCTAACATTTGGGAGGGGGCTTACGTAATATATACAAAAATTGAAAAATAAATTTGAAAAAATTGACGCCAATTTTGGTGTCTGGGATAGTTTCTCGGAAATAGGAGAAATCAACTGAAGCAAATTTTGGCTAATTTAAATTTTAAAATTTTTGGAAAAATTTTGTTAGTCACTTTCTAAACCTGGACTGGTGTTTACAGAAGAATTCAGGTCACGCGAAGTTTGCTCTATTTTTTTCCTCTCTTTTTCAGTCGGAACAGAAAAAACATAGGAATTAAAAGTTTGTCACGAGATTTTGAGGATTAGTTGCGTAGTGGCTATCATCAGGCATAATTTTGTGACACAGGATTATGTATCTAACAGCTATTGTGCAGATCTTGTCGCCCGGCACATGATGCGTGCAAAAGATGGAGTTACTTGCATGCAGGACAGAGTACAAAAGATAAATCCAGAAAAGGAATGATTCCTAACTTGGTATCGTCAAATGTTGCTGTTTTGAAAAGTGGTTAGCTGAGAAGTGGTCTTGATGAGAATCTAACTGGTATACATAATATATATAACGTATATATAACGGCTGAAACTTTGCGCAATGCGCATTACAGGCCAGTGAGTTTACCAGTATGTACAGAAAGCTAGGGCACTAAACCTCGCTCCAATATTCAGAAATGCTAGATTGATTTCTCGAAGTATGGATGGCGATCGCTCCAGCTCTAAGACAGTTGTAAGGGCATACTGAACGAAGAAAGCGTCATATATATCAAAAAACAGATTTATATTCTGATTTTGAAAGTCAAATAACCCCTATAAGCACCTTTTCAGCAAAATCGGAGTCAAAAAACTTTTTGGCTCCATTTTTACTGCGCTTTGCTAGCTTTTCAGGCCTAAGAATACGGGTTATTTCTTAACAAAAAGTTTGCTAGCACACTAACCAGAAAAACAAATCCCTCGAAACTTACCCACAGTTTGCCCCTATTAACGCCTAATAATTGGTGAAAAGCTGGAGTAGGCTAGGGGCTGTCAATTTTGTCAGATCGAAAACGACGCACGGTCACATCGCAACTTTTTGCCAAATTTCCAACTTTGAGCTGTTACAGCTGAAGAAGGAAGTAACGCTCGAAGCCGGGATACTTTTAATATTTAGCACTGGTAAAAGTTAACATTTATGGCTGAAAGTTTCAGAATTGGGCAAACCGTAAATCCAGAGCTGAAGCCTGAAATACCTTTTTGAAAAAACCCATTTTTTGAACTAGAATTTGTACTTTGGCGTCCTGCCAAAAACAGTGTATATGAGATATTATATATATTATATTCTTGCCCACCCTAAACGTTTTTACTTTGATATGTTGGCTAACGATAGGCGAAAAAGTAGCTCTCTCCGACGATGTCGTGCCAACCCCTTCGTGCTCCCCCCCCTTAATTTGTTTGCCTCGATGACGTCAGAGAGAGAATGTTTGACTTCTAACATATATGCTGGCAAGCAGGCTTCCTAAAGGGACATTAATTTTCCTTCTAGGTGTTCAGCGACCTTGTAGGGTGAATCTACTGAAAAGCCGCCAAAAACGACCAACTCTCAGATACTCATCAGGGCGAAAACTATGCTTTTCCCATTAAGAGTGATCACTCACGCGAACTGATGAAATGAGAGCCGGAACTGGGGCATGCTCACTTGAAGCTGGAATGCACCACAGATGCTGTCCAAAGTGTGCACAAGGTTCACGACTGCCAACTTCAACTTACTGAGCAGAGCATAATTTTTGTTATCTCCCCAGGGCCCTGTTGCATAAAAGTTTTATCAGTCTAACAGTCTATCAGTTGGTTGGTTTCTGTTGCATAAAGTCTAACACTGTTAAGTCACTGTTAATTAACTGTTAATTTTCTGTTAAGTGACTTAGTTAACTGATAATTAACAGTGTTATAACAGTGGATCTAACAGTGTTTGTTGCATATACTTCAACAGTGCTAGCTTTTGACTGATAATTGTGAGCTAACAGTCTATCAGTCGTATGGTCACCGTTAGGTTTACTATCAGTAGAGAATTCTTGAATTTTAATAAATTTTAATTATGTTGTAGAATTATTTGCAATGTTAACTGACTAACTAACTTAATGAGATAGCCGAATTAACGATTTTTTCAACTTATATTCTTTCACGCATTTAAACTCAATTTATTTTAAGACTTGGACGCGTAATCTAATTTTCTAGGATTATTCAAATTTTTTATTCTGATTGTCCTTGTTTAAGCTTAAGTAATATTTTCTGAATCTGATTCTGGCAATGCCTGAATCGACATGTATGACTACACTCATCCAACACTTCCTAAAATTTTTTGACAATTACAAATCCAACCCCCCAAGTGAAAATATGACAATAAGGGAATCTAGTTTAAATTTCTAAAAAACTTATATCAGTCTTAAAGTACCAAAGAAGCAATGAAAATACAAAAAACATAGTAATAATAAGGCAATAATAAGCAAATTATCGCCGCCCTAACCTAAATTTGCACTGATTATCAGACTGATAATCAGTGCCCCGGAATTTGCACTTAAATGTCACATCTACACTGATTATTAGACTGTTAGAATGAGCTTGTTTCTAACAGTAGCTTTATGCAGCAAAATTTCTAAAACTGTTAAATATTAGTCTAACAGTCTAACAGTCTAACAGCTAACACTGTTAGTTTTTATGCAACAGGGCCCAGGAGGAGAGTGAGTCTCTTTTTGAACTGTTGCTGTGTTACGCAAAAACTGCACAGGTACTCAGTGCTCATTGGACGGGTTCTCGTTAGAAGAAGGAGCGTTGCCCTTGTTTCAATACTTGAAATGCCGCTTGAAATATCCTTTTAGCTATTGGTACCTATTTTGCGTTGAATGCGATTACAGAACGTAAATTTTATCTTGGTTCAAAATTCAACGATATTTATAAATTGTTTCCTTCCAAAAGGTGCAGTCAGAAAAAAGCTGTTTAGTTTTTCGTGGAACATACAATCGCAGGATCTCCTGACGATTTTAGCTGACTTTTTGCTTGAATGATTATAGCTTCGAATATACATTTTGCTTCTTCAAAAACAATCAACGACAGTAATTTCATTTATTTCATTTAATTTTTCACTCCAGCTCGTGTCCACGACGAAACTAGCGTCTTGTTTTACGGACCCATGGGGGAGTACAAAGTGTGAGAACGAGAAAAATCGGAGGTGGTCGAAATAAAGTCGAAAATCGAAAAAAGCTTCGCTTTTAACTGTATATCTTATCCAAGCTTGGACATGAAATGATTATGTACAGGCTCATTCCGTAATCATCACGTCTCAGTAAATAATAAACCGCAATGTATCTCATTTGTAGTTGATACAATACAGTATCCCTTATTATCAAGGCTTGACCTAAACAATGATTCTACTGGCCGATCAGGTTCCAGCTAATCTGCCATTGACCTGTTTGTTGTATCATAACAGGTGGAAAACTGGAGAAAATTAAGACGAAAGCTAGGGCAATTAATTTAAAATTTAAGACTCACCAAAATTTTTGTAGGAAACCAGGAGAACTTTGAGTTAGTTCGTCCGTAATTGGGCATCGGCTTTATGGATTATGATTTAATTTGGCAGTGTTATGGATTGCTAAGTTTATTGCTTACGGTATTATGGACTATAATTTTTAATAGCACTGTGTTCATGACTTATGTCGAAGTGTTCAGGGTGAATATTGGATTATTGAAGTGATGGAGTCTGGTGTTATGGATTACTACAGTATTACTACTAGTTGTACAACTGGCAAGACTCAAGCTTAGTTTGCTTGAAAAACTTTTCTCGGCGATGAAGTTTGCTTTAGTATACAGTTTACATTACGCCTGGATGATCGTCCTAGAACTTGCAATAGGCCTTTTGTTAGGCTTTGCTTTGGCTTACGGTAAGCGGAAGCTCCACACTCTATGCAGTCAGAGCAGAGCCAAAGCTATTCGCTATCGGCCTACCCCCTCCCCAGATTGGCCCCTCCCCTCTCACTCCGCCCCTATATGGGTGCGGGGTCCAAGCGGGGGTACGCTCACTCGCTCTATGTTTACGTGCTTAAGCTCGAAAATACAAGCAGTGCGTAAGTATAATTTGTGTCTGTTGCGAACTTTACATATCGGGCGAATTTACTTTGTTCACTGGAGTCCCATTTGGGG
The DNA here is from genome assembly GCA_030248195.1 of Trissonchulus latispiculum. Lineage (NCBI taxonomy): Eukaryota > Metazoa > Nematoda > Enoplea > Enoplida > Ironidae > Trissonchulus > Trissonchulus latispiculum. The sequence goes on along the minus strand of JASAND010017496.1, from coordinate 64,725 downwards.
AGGAAGTAAGCCGTTAGCGAACAGAGCATAGTTTTTGCTCTGATAAGAGATAGCTTGCCAGTTGTCACACTCTCATACATTATGTACTCTTGGTTAAACTTACATTGCTCTTATAATTTTCATCTAACCTTGCATAAACTAAAGTCTGACCAAAAAATCTTGGAACCGAACTGTGAGCGCCTGTCCTGAGTTAACCCTTGAAGTTAGTCTATATAAAGTATATATTTTTAGAAACCTCAGGAGGAGGAAAACCCGGTAAAACCATCATATCCGGTCTATATCCGGTTACCGGATGCCAAATCGATAAAAAGGCTTCAGATTCGGAAAGAGAATGCTAATTAATTCATACTCTAGCATATTGGTCCTTGGCCCAAGAGATCTCCGAAAATCCGGTCACATCCGGTCCATGTCCGGTAGCCGGATGTCTAGGTCACAAACACTGTGCAGCAAGATGCGTAGGTCGCACATTTTCGCTGATTGAATTTTTCGATTTCGATTCAGCGGGTCAAAATTAGTCTGTATACGAAATTTTGACCAATTTGGACCAAAATTGCATGATTCATGGTCGTATCCGGTGTGAAAAAAACCGGAAAAATCTGGTTTTCCGGTCTGGCGCTCGGCTTCCCGGATAAAAAGTGTTAATTTTTGGAACAATGAATATTTGGGAGGCTACTTTCATTTATCGGTGTCAAAGTAATTGAATATCCGGTCGATTTCTGGTCCTGAGCTTTGAAATTCGAGATTTCATGGGCTATTATCTCAGTATCCGGTTGGTCCGGAAGTCAAATGATTTCATTAAAATGATATTTCGTCTATCCCTAACAAGCATCAACCTCAAATTACTTCATGTCTGCTGTAATCTTTGAATGATAGCGTTTTAGAATGGTTCAAAAATAACTTATATAGCGTATGGAATCAAATGTCATGTCCGGTTTAACAATTAGACAAAACAAGCAAAATCAACCCACTTTTAAGGGGGATGTATAAAAGCCGGCCCGGCCCGGCCCGGCTCAGGGCCGGGCGAAACTATATAAAACCCGGGCGGGCCGAAAACTATATAAAACCCGGCACATTATATTTTATAATTATATTATATTACATTTTATATTTTGGGCCGGAAATAGTATAAAACCCGGCCCAGATTTTCAATTTTCATGATTTGGGCCGGAAATAGTATAAAACCGGGCCCGAATTTCAATTTTCATGTTGAGTGCCGGAAATAGTATAAAATCCGCCCCGAATTTCAATATTTTGGGCCGGAAGATTCACACCTGTGCAATTTTCACCTTGTTCTTTAAAAACGCTATAGCTTTCGCAACTTTGGGAGTTCGAAAGAGCTTTATACATCATTTTAAAGCTTATAATCTGTACATTAACACGACCTTACGAAACCAGCAAAATTGGCAAAAAGTAGCAAAAAATTTCCGACATGCTGACATCTGACAGACTGAACATAGACCAAAAATTTTTGAACATCGATTTCTCAAAACTGTAGATTCGGCCAAAATTTCTTTTTGTGCCATGATATGAAGGACACGTGGGCCGAGGGACATTTTTAGGATTTGGCTCAACAAGTCTCAGTACTCCGAAAAATCCAGCAAATGTGCGATGACACGAAATTTCGCAACTTTCTATTCAGTTTTCTCACAACTGGAGATGTTTTAGCTCAAACCAAGAAAAATGTCCCTCTGGAATAGGGCGAATTTTCATTCAGCCAAAAATCACTTGAATCCATTGGACAGTTTTTGAGAAATCAATGTTCAAAACAACATAATCGCTATTTTGCCAAAATGGTTTTTCGGCGAATTCCCTAGCTTAAAGCAAAACTCCAGCGAATAGGTATTGATAAAATGCGCAATTGGACGGTGTATTGATTGAGTATAAATAAGCCGAAATTGTCTGTAGGATTTGGCAGTAATTTTGAAAAAACTGATTTCTTCAAAAATGGCTATTTTTTGACCCCAAAAATTGTTTTTAGCTTTTACTGCCTTAATCACTAGAGGTAGCTCAAAAGTTGTTAAGGGCATTTTAAGGTGCTGGTTTCCTTTCGGGTATTTTTACTCATACTACTTCAATCCTTTACGTAAATAGCTAAAACTTACTAAATAGCCTATTTCCATGCCCTTAAACATTCTGGGACCAGTCCCGCATTTTTAGGCCAAAAGATAAGAAAGTTTTGGTTTTTGGCCTTAGGCTTCCAGTAGGTAGACCAGACACGGGATTGGTTGTGATGGCTGGAAAGAGGACACAAAAATGAACATTTTTGCTTTTACAACCTTTGAGCTATCTCCACTGGAAAAGTCAGTATAAGCAAAAAACCATTTTGAGGGTCAAAAAATAGCCATTTTCGAGGAAATCAGTTTTTTCAAAATTACAATTTTGTTAAACAAAAACAATTTTGTTAAACAAAAACACACAAAAAACAAACAACAACAATAAAACAACAATTTTGTTCCATTTGTTAAATATCAGCAACCCAGAAAGGTTGAAATCAGCGTAATAAACTTGTCTCAGTGTCCGGGGGTGTGGCGCAGTGGTAGAGCGTTCTACTTCTTAAACCAAAGCTCGGCGGTTCGATCACCGCCCTGGACACTTTTCTTCACATCTTTCAGATCCTGATTTCAACCTTTCACATTTGGCGACCGTGCCGTGTCCTTACCGCTCTGAGGAGATGAAGTCGTTTGCGATGCCTGGGAATTGTGGAATTGCAGGTCCTTGAGATAATTGGTTTGGTATATGGTGGTCCTCGTGGTGCTAAGGGTTAATATGATGGTTAATGGTTCTTGTGTGATATAAAGGCTCCCGGCTTTGAAGAAGAAAGAATATGGCCTCGGGTTAGGAGGCAGCCGGGGAGCCGCCCTTAGACCACATTGGTACTTGGATTTGAGGACCGACCTGCAATTCCTGGAAATTCGAGGCCGAATTTCAAATTAGCAAGGGGAGTATGTTAAATATCAGCAACCCAGAAAGGTTGAAATCAGCGTAATAAACTTGTCTCAATGTCCGGGGGTGTGGCTCAGTGGTAGAGTTCTCGACTACAGATCCAAAGCTCGGCGGTTCGATCCCCGCCCTGGACACTTTTCTTCACATCTTTCAGATCCTGATTTCAACCTTTCACACATTTATACTCAATCGATACAGCGTCCAAATGCACATTTTATGAATCCCTATTAGCCGGACTTTATTGCTTTCAGCTAGAGATTTGGCCGGAAAACCATTTCGGCAAAACTGCGGTTATTTTGTTTTCAACATCGATTTCTCAAAAACTACTCGACAGATTCCGGAGATTTTCGGCAAAATGGAAATTCGTACTATTGCGGAGGGACGGTTTTGTTTGTTTTGGCTAAAACGTTCATAGTTTCGAGAAAATTTAGTGCAAAGTTTAAAAATTTAGTGCTTCCGTGCATTTTGCGAATTTTCTCAACCGTTGAGTGATACTGGGCAAAACCCCAAAAAAATCCCTCGACCCATATGTCCTCTCTATGATAGCGCAAAAAGAAATTTTATCTGGTTCCGCAGTTTTGAAAAATCAAGGTTCAAAAATTTTTGGTCTATATTTAGCCGTTATGTCAGAACATGTTTGCTAATTTTTTAATAATTTTACTAGTTTCGTAAGCTCATATGAATATCCTGATTATAAGCTTTAAAACGATGTATAAAGCTCTTTCCAACTCCCAAAATTGAGAAAGTTATAGCGTTTTAAAAAATCACAAAAGCATGCACAAAAGGATACCAGCACCTTAAGGGCAAAAACCAAAACTTTCTTATCTTTAAGCCTAAAAATTCGGGACTGATCCCGGAATGTTAAAGAGCACGAAAATAATATATTTGGAAAGTTTCATCCAATTTCATGAAGAATTGTAGCTTGTAGGGTCGAATTTACACAAAGCGATACCAGCACCTTAAAACGCTATCATTCAAAAATTACAGCAGATATGAGTAATTTGAGGTTGATGCTTGTTATGGATAGACGAAATGTCATTTTAATGAAATCATTTGACTTCCGGACCAACCGGATACTGAGATCATAACCCATGAAATCTCGAATTTCAAAGCTCAGGACCAGAAATCGACCGGATATTCGATTACTGTGACACCGGTAAAATGAAAGTAGCCTCCCAAATATTCATTGTGCCAAAAACTAACATTTTTTATCTGCGAATCCGAGCGCCAGACCGAAAAAACTAATTTTTCCGGTTTTTTCGAACCGGATACGACCATAAATCATGCAATTTTTGTCCAAATTGGTCAAAATTTCGTATGCAGACTAATTATGACCCGCTGAATCCACAACTTCAATCAGCGAAAATGTACGGCCTACGCATCTTGCTGCACAGTGTTTGTGACCTAGACATCCGGCTACCAGACATGGACCGGATGTGACCGGATTTTGGAGATCTCTTGGGCCAAGGACCAATATGCTAGAGTATGAATTAATTAGTATTCTCTTTCCGAATCTGAAGCGTTTTTATCGATTTGGCATCCGGTAACCGGATATAGACCGGATATGATGGTTTTACCGGGTTCTCCTCCTACTGAGGTTTCTAAAAATATACTTTATATAGACTAACTTCAAGGGTTAACTCAGGACAGGCGCTCACAGTTGGGTTCCAAGATTTTTTGGTCAGACTTTAGGAAGTTTAACGAATTTTGTTCCGAGACAAAGATTAGGCTTAGCCATTCTTCGTTACGTCTAGGTGTCGACGTACGCCTGGCTGTTCGACTTAGGCCTAAGCTTTGGCTTGGGCTTAGGCTTAGTCTTGCATAGGCATTAAACGCTTATCGCTACTTAGCTGTACAGCTAAATACGGCTTAGCTTACCTTATGTTAATTGATTTAATAACCGTAAACTCAACAGCTAGAGTCTAATTGATCAGTGGAGTTTAGGTGAAAGCTCACAGAGTTGCAATAAAATAAGTACCAAATTTAGAATCATCGCACTTACACCAATATGAAACATGAAAATAATTAACGCTGAAAACGGGACATCAACGACATCTATTATGGCAACTATTATCAATTTTCTAAGACAGCAACAACTTTGCACTGCAAATTGCAATATACTACATGTTTGAAAATATTCTAGAATTAAGCCTTGACTGAAAATCGAGCACAGGCAAATTTACTAGCAACAAATAGGCATTCGAGATTGATTCTTTTTTAGCGTTCTTCTGGGATACTTGCTTCGGCGTGTCAAATCGATTCTTTCGGCATCGGGAATAACTGGAATTTTCGAGTAGGATAAACAAGTGCCTTCGTTGTAGTGCTTTATATTGAACAATGGATTTTCACCGTGGCTATACTCGTCAATAATCGATCTTATAACATCTTCTGTATTGTTTAAGCGAAGAGATATGTCCTTGATTTGACTTTTCCAAGCAAGCTGTTTGTGACTGCCTTTGTAAGACTAAAAAAGTAAGCAAAGCGCAGGGATGGATGGAATCCCACAATTCTGCATTAAGAATTAGCTATATCGTTATGTGTTCCCTTATCTAAAATTTTTAGAGTTTCACTTGGCCAAGGTAAATTACCTAGTGACTGGAAAATTGCAAAAATTATTCCTGTGTTTAAAAAAGGAGATCGTTCCTCTGTAAAGAAATTGACGTTTGAAATTGAAATGAAATCCAAATGCCCTGTATAGCACATTGGTAAGAATAATCCTGGCTATGCTTATTACATAAAATATGTTTTACTAGTTTCTGTTGACCGTATCCGAGATTTGGGAATAGCCGTGCAAAATAATTTGAAATTTGAATACCATTACTCGAATATCGTAGCTAGTGCATCAAAACCGTAAATTTAATTTTCAAATGCTTTGTTTCACGTGATCGTTCATTTTTGATATTAGACTATTTAAGACTTATATTCTACCTAAATTGAATGGAATCAGCTTCTGAAGTTTGGTCCCCTTTCTATATAAAAGATATTAACTTAATACAGAATGTCCAGAGACGGTTCACGAAAAGATTACATGGGATGTCAAATTTCAATTATCGGGAACGCTTAAAAAGGCTAAACTTCGAAAGTCTGGAAGAAAGACGTCTTAAAAAGGATCTTACTTTTTAGCTTGCCCAAGGACAAATCCACATGGACCCCAGTGAATGTTTTACACTATCAACGTATGTCCAAAATAGAGGACATAATTTTAAAATATTTATAAACCGTGAAAAATTAGTCTGTCGTCGAAATTTTCTGACTGCTCGTGTGTGTAATGTTTGGAATAATTTACCTGCTGAAGTTGTAAACGCTCAAAGTGTAATCTTGTTTAGGAGTAGGCTTAATGATACATGTGATTTATCGGTTTGTAAAAAAGGGCTTAGCGTCAGAAGTCGGCTAATCAGCTCTACTAAGTCCTAGGATTTGAAGACCATAATGCATCCTGTCGTACATATTTATTGATTTTTCTGTCTACTCTGATAGCGATGTTGTGAACTGTGCCCTGGCTATTAAACAAGTGAATTGATTTTAACACGTGAAAGACGGTGGAATCCATCTCCTTCCGAGAAGATGTTGTATATCTTGTTAGCCAACTTTATCTTGATGTTGACCAAATCATCAAGACTGGCGAGGGTTAGGAGATTCTGATGTTCAGGTCGACAAGTCATGTTCTTGAAATACTGCAGCAGTAAGCCTGCGTCATCACTGCTATCAGTTATCAGCACAAAGATGTTCTCCTTAAATGGCAAGACGTTGCCGCACTGCCGCATCACCGAATGAAAAGTAGATAAACAGGCATAAAGGGCAATCTGATCCAGCGTCACACTTGATTGCGAATCCATTGACTGAAGCAAGGGCTAAACAATCAAAGGCAGTGAAAGCAGGCCAAGGAACGTCTTGGGATTCATACATGAGTGTCCATGATCACTTTTAGATACTTTTCAGGAAAATTGATGATTCCAACGCCAATTCCTTGTAACATACGGAAATACTATTGCCAATTCCCTGTATATTCTTTCGGTTACAGTCACTGCAACCTTGGACGGTCGAATCGGCACAAAAGTGATTTCTGTTGCCGGTCAAGATTATCAAGGCACTCTTTGCAGAATCGAAGCTGTTAATAGAGGATATGTCAATGTCTGTTTTAACGATCGGCAACAGGTATATTGTGAGAAGCGTCAAAAACAAATCCTGACAGCATATTCATTTTTGAACTTAGCAAACTAACGGCTTCTGAAGACTTGGAGGTAAGTAACCCTTTTAGGATAATTATCGGTCTCTTGACCAGAATCCGCTCTGCAAGCGACCTTGAGCAGAAGGTAGACTCAATCTAGTTATTGCAGGTCAAAGACCGGGAAACAGTCTGGCTTTGTGGATCATCAGAAAAGCAATTATACGGGACAATATCAACACTGACACTGTTCTCGTTTATCACTAACACTACACTGACAACTTGTATGTTACAATGATGCAAACGTTTTATGACCCCATTGGCAACTCTGAAACAAAACAGTGAGACATTGTGTATTGTAATCACTGACATATGTGTAGCAGTTAGCATCGAGAGTACATAGCATACAACAACCGTCATACGTTATGTAATGTAGAAGTGACGTATCATCTGCTCGCTAAAAGGCCAACCTCTCTCTAACAATTGGATCGCTAACAATTGGAGTGAATCAAAGAAATTCGACCGCTACGCTAGTGTTCTAAAGCTCAAAGCCATCACAATTTAAACATACACACTGCTTGCGTTCTTGACAGCGAGTTAGCGTACCAACGTTTCGACTGGGCCCCAATTTGCGGAGGGTGTGCCAAACTTACATTATGTAAGGTATGAAGCTTTTGTCATACTGTTATGTACTCTTAACAAAAGAACACGAGATAATGTAAATAAGTTTAAATCGCACAAATCGCGAAGATAAATGAAGTAAATTAATATAACGATTTTTACATGTTGTCAGAAATTGATGCACACACACACACACACGCACATTTCAGGGGTTTCTTGCGGCGTTTGTACTGCCTGCCACACAATTAGAACGCAACCGTACAGAGTTGATAAGATAAACATGAATACATGTAAACAAATTAGTTATACCCGACACAACCGCTATACCAACTTAATGATGATGTAAACCACGGCAAATTGTATGTAAAGTCCTTCTAGTCATTGATCATTTTCAAACGATGAAATTTCAGTTTTTCAATAATAACTTTAAAAAATAGGTGCAAATATACGATTGCACCAAAAAGAAAAGTTGTTCAGAATCACGAAAGTTGCCGAATGACATCCATGTTGTGCATATTGGACAATCTTATAAAATTCGCGTACTTCCAGTTTTTGCAACATTTTACATATTTAAATTAACACAAAAAGGCGAAATTTAATGTTGACAGGAACGACTGACTTGCACGACTGTACAGCTGTGACATATAGTATCATTGTGCACTGTGATCATTGAAACTGCACAGTGCTAAAATGATTGGGCAGAATTCCTTCATACTAGACACAATTGTGCAGGACCGTGGGGTGTATGTTTACACCAAATTTTAGCAGTCGGGGTGACACCAGATGTAAAGTTTTTGATTGGGCGGACCAAAGTTTCCAAATTTTTGACGGTTGCTCAAGCCAGCATTATGCTAAGCACTAAAATCGTTAAGGTAACAGCAAGCTTATGCCACGTATATGTTACCCAATATGTCGTCTCTCATCTCATTGCATCACATCGTGGCTGTTTTCATTGAAGTTCAACGAATTTTGTTCCGAGACAATGCTTAGGCTTAGCCAGTCGTCCTTGATTTTGACGCGTGCGTGAAAAACGGTGGCATCCGTCGCCTTCTGAAAAGATGTTGTAGATTTTGTTCGCCAATTTTATTCTGATGTTGACCAAATCCTCAAGACTGGTCAGGGTTAGGAGATTCTGATGCTCAGGTCGACAAGTCATGTTTTTGAAATACTGAAGCACTAAGCTTGCGTCATCACTGCCATCAGTTTTTAGCACAAAGATGTTCTCCTTAAATGGCAAGACGTTGCCGCACTGCCGCATCTCCGAATGAAAAGTAAACAAACACGGACAATCCTTGCCGCGTCAGACTTAATTGCCAAGCCATTGACTGAAACAAAGAATAAACAGTCAAAGGCTATGAAAACGGCAGGAAATGTTTTGCGATTTAAAGCAATTGGATATGTGAGTGCCCACTACAAGTTTGAGGTACCTTCTCAGGAATATTGATGAATCCATGGCCAATTCTTTGTGGTCCGGCAGGGTAATATATCAAAATACTACTGCCAAATCCTAGTATATTCTTGCGGTTACAGTCACTGCAACCCTAGAAGGTCGAATCAGCGCAAAAGTGATGTCTGTTACCGGTCAATATTATCAATCAATAGAGAATATGTCAATGAAGACTTATCTTACTTACTTATTTTATTCATTATCCATTATCACAATTAGTTTCAGAACTTATGTTATTATATGTTATTCTTCCTTTTCGTCTACATGCAGAGTTTTTAGTTGTCTGTGTTTTGTCTGCATTGTTCGCGTAGAGTTAGACTTTGTTAACCTTTTTCTCTTGGTTTTTCTGTCAGTGGTTATGTTTTGACGTAGTAGTTCAGGCAGGCATTAAATTCAGTTATAGTGAAGTTGCCTAGCTGGTAGGTGGCTTTACAGATATGTCAATTTCTTTTTTTACGATCTTTAACTGATAAATTGCAAGCGGCAAAACAGATCTCGAAAGCAGGGGATCGAACACGAGAAGCTGCCATCGCGCTGCGCTTGGCAGAAACTGCTGTATACCAAGCTGAGGCATATGCTTGGTGACTTATTGCTGCAACTATTTGGAATAAAGCAAAACTAAATAAAGACAACAAGTCAAACAACAAATAAAAATATGTGCACATAGGATGAAATGATCGATTAAATTATCATAGAACAGAAATTTACCAAGTAACAATAATTTCATTAAAGTGGCAACTTTAGTTTAACACTAAGCAAACGAGTTCACGTTTGATGATGATTCGAATCTCCAACAAACAACTGTTCTCTGCTCATAAACACAACCAACTGTCATAGTTCGCTGATATTGCCGATTGGTTCTCTATCTCCTGTTTCGGACCAAGGCTTTTCTTTAGTGACTGCAGAGCTATTGAGCTATAGAGTGAACATGCAAACTAGTGGAAACTACAGGCTTCTTATGACGTTTACTATACGTTTACTGTCCTTTTATATTTAGTTTTTAATAGGAATAATAGCTTTTTATAGTTTCCTGTATTTTAGCCACATAAGTTTTCCTGATTGTTTGTTTATAGCTATGCATAAATGTTTGTCCCAAACACTACTGTAGAACAAAGAAAACGTACCTTATGTATAGCTGCTAAATAGCAGCTAACAATTAAAACGTTCTTCGTCGAAACAGCAACAAAAGCTAATTCTACACCAAATCAACAGTCACATAATAACCAAACTAAAATAAGCTGCTAATAATATTATTAACAAGCGAAGGATCCAATCTCAAATTGTTTACAAAAGTTACCAAATATAATGGTCAAATGTGTGGGCCAATTTTCGAATTTTCCTTAATATGACAAGTTTTATATCAGGAAAGGCGAAGATATCATTGTAGGGAACACGTTTACTGATTAGATTAGTCCGGAAGTGCGTCAAATTCAAGTTATCGCCTGCTAAATGTTTGTCTGTAACGCTGTAACTCCTTAAAAGCACTAAATAAAGCTTTATTGTCTTTTTTAAGGCGGAAATTCCACAATTTTCAAACTTTGCGGCTAAAGAACGCCTGAACGAGACGCTACTGTGAACTGCCATTTGATGTGTGAATTACCTGTGTCCACAGAAATAGTTATGCAAAGTTTTATAGGTTTGCAGTTTTCTCCAAAAAAATCACTGCTTCCGAAATACCAATCCAAAATTTGAAAAAAACTGAACGAAAATTTTCAGCTTTGGACCCTTTAGGGCTCGGATGTCCTGGGATATATCTTAAGTTTTTAACCATGATATGTTACATACTTGCAGGCGAAAAAACTTCTCCGAAGAAGTTGTGCGAACCCCTAGGTACAAGCTCTTAAGCTTAGCTGAAGGCTTACCTTAGGTTTTGCCTTACCCTTCAGGTCAAACGTTAACTAGCTACACTTTTAGCTAGATATCTCTTGTTTTAACCTTATACCGTGCTTTCAACTCATTGGTTTCAAGTTCTTCTTAATTTTTGGGTCGTTCCAATAATCCAGGAGACAAAGGAGCTGTCACAGCTTTCGTAAAATTATAAATTATAAAATCTTACCGTCGCCATGGATTTATAGCCACAAAAAGCTTTGTTAAACACACAGAGACGCTATTTTAAATAATTATACAGACCTAAAATTTAATAATCCATGAAGTCATAACCCATTTTTCGTAACAAATATTTGTCGAATAGAAAATTCTAGTGGTTCGAACAACTAGACGGCTAGGTTATGGTTAAGAATATCCTGAAACAGCCTGAAAGGTTGCCCACTTTCACCTCTTTTGTACGTTCTTTGTAATGAAACTTTTCTAAATCACGTTCGAAAAGTTAGGTTGATTCGAGGAATTGAAATTTTGGGCAGAGAAAATAAGGTCACCGCCTATGAGGATGACACCAATTTCACTTTGCAGAATTTTGAATCGGTTAAACAAGTTTTTAAAGAATACGAAAGCTATGAGCAAATATCTGGAGAGAAGCTGAAAGTAGAGAAAACGGCTCTACTTTTGGTAAGTGGTGTCAAAAGGAGAGAAGTTCCGGAAGACTTGAAAAGATTTTTGAAAACTGAAGTAAAAGTTTTTGGTGTTTATGTTAATGACGAAGGAATTGAAAACTGGAAAAATGAGGAAAAATTTGAGGAAATTTTGGACGGTATCGGGTCAGCCATCCCGCCTGTGAGTCATCAGCCTACGTCCGAGTGGCTAGCCTGATGACCTACTACCTGGCTGGGCTCTGGTACTCTATCTGGTTCCTCAGCCCCTCCAGACATTTGATGGACAAATTCAAGAAGCGAATGGAGACTTACATCTGGCATCCGGTCACTAGAGTGGTCATCAACTCAGACTGTGCATCTTTGCCCAAAACCAAAGAGGGCATAGCCTTTTCGAACCTGGAGTTCAGAGTCCTAAGTCAAAGGTTAGCGATTTTGATTAGGCGGAAATTGGGTGCAGCTCAAGCCTGGCACCCGATTTTCGACTATTTCTATGCTCAAGTTGAAACCAAATCTATTGGCCAACTTTATCGGGTTTTGGTTCCAAACTTCTACCGGGAATTGCGAAAGGCTATGCTCACTTTGGAATTGGAAATTAATCCTAACTCAATTTCGATTGAGGGGATTCAATTTTCACCAAAGTTAATTAGAATGAATCAAATCTATGAGGCAATGATTTGAAAAAATTCTGAAAAAAGGGCTGATTTAATAGCGGAAAAATGGACCGAAAATTTCCCAGGTATTCCCGGAAATGACTGGGAATACCTGTGGGGGTCCATGAAAACTAAGTTTGTAGAGATCATAGCTTTGGACGTTCATTTGAAGCTTGTGCACAACGTGTTGCTCACGCAAAAACGTTTACATCAAATGAACAATTAACTATCCGAAAATTGTGAATTTTGTCAAACTTTCGGAATTTCGGTTTCGGAAGATTTAATTCACACATTCGTGGAATGTGCAAGAATTAAATCCGTCTGGGAAAATGTAGAACAAGCTGACCCCTAAAAGGGGCAGTTCTGCAAACCGAGTATAAAAAAACCATCTACGGATCTGAAATCGTGTTAAGCAGAAGCCATTGGAAACTGTTTTGCAGCAACTAGAAAACTGATTATGTAGCATCCGCTCGCTCGTTCTGTTGTTTGTTAATTGGGCTGTCTTATCACACAAACTAACACTAAGTTAGATGCTGCCTGTTCGATTCAGATGTACCGTTCAAAATATTCAAAAAGGTGTCTAACTCACAAGGATCAACTCTCTTTCACAAGCCACTTTGGCACTTTTGCTCACTTTTCTGATTTGCAAGAAGCTAGTCGGACCTCTTCGGAGTCGGAACGTTTTCTTCCTGCATTCCGTTCTGGTGAATCTGAACTTATAGATATCAGTTAACAAATTCTTTGTTGTCATAGTATAGTCACTTGTTTATTTAATCTCCGTTTCTATTTGCCACCAACTATTTGCCTAAGCACAACTTGTCAGCCAGGAGTTACATAGCCATCTGATCAGAACATTCACAAATCTAATTTGCATAAACTGTAATTTGATCATGCTGTTCATAAATCTAACGGGGGGGGCTGAAAACTAACAACAACCTTAGGTGAAACTTTACAAAATAATTGAACAGGAGGGGACCAGCAACTAAAGTTTTTTAAGAAGCCAAGCAATCCATGTCAATTTGCCAAGATAAAATAGAAAATAAAACTATATCAAGAAATACATTTCAGCCCCCTTCGGTTAAAAAAAGCCTGGAGGAGACTATACTAGCGCCATGCTGAGCATAGGGTGTTTTTGTACTAACAGGCAAGTCTCCAATGCTAAACATTCCAAATTCCGTGTAAATGGTTCTGCCTCCAGGCAGAACAAAAATTGCTTAAAATAGTGGCTAGGCCATCGCGGCAACTCGAGCAGAGAAATTTAGAAACCCATGAAACATTGCTAGGAATTGTTGTTCGCAGAAATCCTAAACTTTTGAAAAATTTGAATTTAGTAATTCATCAGGCCCAGTGGGCCATTTGGTTTACCAGAAGTCAATTTTGGAAAACAAAAGTTGCAGTTAATATTTGGGACATTGTTCTGAAATCTCTAGGAAGAATTACAAGAAATGCGGGTGCGTTTTTAGAAGAAGTTTCGATTCCCCGAGCATTAGTAGACGACTTTGGGACATTTTATTTCAATGAATTTGGCATTTTAGCCTTCAAAAATCACTGATTTAAGACCCTGATTAGGGTCAGTTACCCCAGCGAGCGAGCCCCCCGAGAGAGTGGGAACGAGGGGCACGGAGGTGAGGCTTTACCCTCCCAGACCTCCCCCTAGCCCACGCCAACTACCCTAAAATCGGCTCGAGTCCTAAACATAATATTCCCCCCAACAACAATTATTTCCTAACTCAGTTCACAGTTCCACTTCTCTAAATACTATCTCAGTTATACACAACACACTGCGACCTTTGTAGCTACTGTACAATTCGTCTTAATTGCAGCGGCCCTGGCTGCGGCTTTGGTTCTGGGCCAGATTTACAGCTAATGGCAGTTTTTGGCAGTACTCATTTTTCGGTCACCAACTGCCTCTGGTGACTGCTGAAAATTGGCAACCCGGCTAATTAGGCCGGCAATCAAAGACTTAAATTTGCCGCCCCAAATATGGGGCGACAAAAGCAGCAGAATTAGATTGATGTTAGGCTGCTGACTGGAAAGCAGAAATTCCAGTCAGCAGCCTACTCTCAAAAACGTATGCAACAAAATATCTTAAGTTAAACCTTTCGAAGGCTGTTTAAATCAATGATGAAAACCAGATAAAGCTGATTTTTGTTTACTGCTGAAAGACTAAGCATTATCACTTAAAAGGCAGCTGAAAAAGTAATGTGTAGCAAAATTTGCACAAAATTTCCAGAGGAGCTGTGGCCGAGTGATAGCGGCACTGAATTCCGAATCAGTGAGGGATGTGGGTTCGATCCCCACCGGATACAAAATTTTTTTATTTTTCTTCACCGTTTAGCAACGAAATTAGAACTCATTCCCACACAACTGTGAAAGAAAAGACAAATTGTCTTAGATTCTCTAGCTTTAGTGATGTGAACTTGTTTTTGTGCTGTAAATGGTGAATTTCAGTGTTGGCAATATTCTTCGACTGGTTTTTTATTTCAAAATCGCATCCTTTCTAATATTGAACCAGATGCTACACAAGTGGTAGCACAAATCACTTTCGAAACGCTATCCTTGATCAAAATTAAGCAGTTTGGGAAGAGTAGACTGGAAACCCAAAAACCGGCTTTTTATTCGGCTAGAAAATTCGAACAAATAAACTGTGTACTGTTCTAGAATTTGACAAGGCTAAAGGTCTGCAAAAATTTGCATAAAATATGTATGAATTCTTCAGATTTGGCACAGGATTTAATATGTATATAATTTGTATCTTTCTCCTGTTTCAGCTTTTGAGGCCATGAATCTGCAGCATTTCCGGTAAAACTAAAGAAAAGAGCTTTTACAGTTAAAAATGAGTTATTCATTGATAACCTAAAAACGAAGATGGCAGTTTATATAGTACAAAGTTCGAGGTTTGTGGATGAAAGGTGGCTAAAAATATGCCCTGATTGGTATTTTGTGCTATTAATTGTTCATATGTTGTGCGTGACGTTGTTCCAGTTTTTAGTGTTTCAGCTCGTTAGCCTCCGAGAACGCAAGATATCGGCAAGTAAAGATCCAGGATTTCGCGAGTGTGACACAAAACAGAATAATTGGTGAATCAAATCACACTTGAGAATTTTCTAAGTCAAAATTATTCTAATTTTATAATTTATTTTATAACTGCCATATTGTCATGCAATGAATAATTGTTGTATATTTCCAAAATAACAGATGTCGTTGCTTTATTGTTATACACTGTATGCAGTAATCTGATTGAAAATAAACAAAGTCCTAAGAATAGCCTGAAAATATACCAGGATTCGAAAATAAAGATTCCATGGAACAGTTGTCTGGTTGGGCAGTTGACAATGAGTTAGTTGTCTTAGATTATGGCTATATTTATTACCTGCTAACTACCTCCCAGATATGACAAAATTTGTTCTCAACGTAAGCCTTAGGTTTTCGAAGACGGGTTCCCCCAGTATTCCTAGAATGCTTTGGGTTTTCGGAAGTTTCATCAGTTTTAAACTTAATTTGAGCCGTATGCAAAGAATATTACCCAAAAGATACCACTACCTCAAGTCAATAGACCAGCGCTCATACTGACCATAAGCCTAACTTATTAGATAATACCGAGTTTATTGGCATTGACAACTAAGTAGGAAATAACGACATCAAATTTAGTGCAATTCCTGATCAGTCTGAACATATACCTGAATCCTTAATAAGTTCATAGATTTACTGGCTTACAAATGCATTAAAGTATAAGGTTTGCAAGTGCTGTTTCCGACTGTCCAAATGGTTTTGAAGGTTTCCAAAGCTTTTGGATCCCTCTTGGTTTCTTCCAAATGCCATGCAATGTTTCAAATAGTACTTCTATGATGCTCCTTTTGTCCATATCAGGAAAGGGCAATCCAATCCAACATTCTTTCTAGCTTGGATCTCAAAATACCACCAAAATCGAAGAAGCTGTAACCCATAGGTAGACGTCGCTGGATGGATAAGATATTTGTAGCGGTAGCAGCTGAAAACGCCTTGTTAAACATGAGTTCTAATACTGCTACTAGAGCTTGCGGATTATTTAACCTTTCCTCTGCATCCTGAGTTACCAATAAAGGTAACCTAAGAATTTGCTTAGGGCGATTAACCTGAAACAAATACAATAAAACATTGCTGCGCTGCTTTCATTCGGGGCTTTATGCAGCGAAAACCCTCTTTCTGGCAGGAGTACGCTATCACACACTCGGAGTTTTGCAGCAATGTCTATATTTTCTGAACCGTCATGTCCTGAACTTTCTATTGGTTGAAGAAAATCTGAAAAAAGAAGCCGATTGTTTAGGTTATGAAATATCAGCAGGTACCTGGAACTAGCCGTTTGGTGGAAAATTAGCCCATATCCCAAACATATTGTATCCCAAATATCAGCTTATTTCGTTACAATTTGCGATAGTTAATTTTTTCGTTTTTCAAAATCCTTTGATCATTGCCGCTTTCCAACTTTCATTTTACTGGCTACTCGCTACTCACTCCATGGAAACATTTTTCAATTAGATTTTCAGTACCGCTTGTGTGTGAGCTTTCATGTAATCTATGTGGTTTTTCAAAATTTTAAAGTAGATTTTTTCGAACAAACCACTCTTTTACCAAAACTTTCGGTAATGGGAATCTAGCAAAAGTGAGTAAAAATAGCAACGACTTATATTGCCTCCGCAAAGAGTTTTTAAACAATTTCCCTGTTAGCTGGTTTTTTTAGTTTACACAGATTGAGGCAAATCAATCTAACACAGCACAACTTCTCAAAAATCAGCGGAAATCGGGAAATTGTATGAAAATTCATTGCGAGAGCAATGTAAGCAAGACGTGCCAAGAAGACTTTATATCTTTGATTTCAGCTCAGATTAAGCTTTATGATTATGTTATTTTCATTCACTTTTGCTAGCTTCTCACTGTCGAAATTTTGGGTCAAAAAGTGGTATTTTCGAAAGGGAAAGTTCATGCCATGACGGTTCAGAAAACATATACAATGCTGCAGCAAAAATTTACCGACAAATCAGTAAAAACAAAATAGTTTCGTCCCTACATTTTTCGGTCAAACTTTAGTAGTAACCATCATTGCATCGTGACGGAAGTTATAGGCAGTCTCCGAATTTGTTTGTAGTGCGGAGTGTCATTGGGTATTAGATAGACTATGCTTAGCAACCGATGCTGTGTAAGCCTGTGTCGACTTACTTCGGTCACTTCGTTTCAGATTTTGTAGTCTAAGCAATGGCTTAAATGCCTGGTCCTGGCGTCACATCTTGCGAAGTCGCCTTTCCAAACGTTCCTTCCAATCATTGATTTGCTTATCAAACAAAGACTTGCAGTGAATCAATATAAACAGTCGTAGATCCAGGCATTTTTTAAAAACTCGGAACATGGCAATTTCAGCAATAATCTTATGAACAGGCTCCAGACAACCCTCCAAGGAACCCACTGACTTCTTCTCCAAGCGATTTCCAATTGAAATATTTCGATGTGCAGTCATAAAAAACATTGATGATAAAACAAGTTTCTGGATGAACTTTTTGAAAGTCAAATTCTCGAGAGTAAGATCTTTATTTTAATCATGGTGCACGAATAGGCTTCCAGTGCACCCGTTCGTTCTTCGAACCCTTAATATTTTCAAAATCTACTTCACGACAAAAGTGCGCACCGAAAAACTTAACTTCTTTTAAGTATTTCACACGCATCATAGCCCCATGTTCACTAAAGTCTGACCAAAAAATGTAGGGAGCGAAATTGTTTTGTTTATACTGAATTACCGGTACATTTTTGCTGCAGCAATGTATATATTTTCTGAACCGTCATGGCATGAACTTTCTTTTGGTTGAAAAAATTTTTTAAAAAATTAAAATTCATCAAAAGAAGCCGATTTTTTAAGTTTTGAAAGATCAGTAGAAGCCAGGAACTAGCCGTTCGGTGGAAAATTAGCCCATGTCCCAGACATTTTGAATCCCGAATATCAGCTCATTTCGTCAAAAATTGCGATAGTTATTCAATTTTTTCGATTTTCAAAATCCTTTGATCTTTGCCGCTTTTCCAACTTTGACTGGCTATTACTCGCGACTCACTCAATGCAAAAATTTTTTAATTGGATTTTCAGGACCGCTTACGTGTCAGCTTTCATGTGATATATGTGGTTTTTCAAAATTTGAAAATCGATTTTTTCGAAAAATACCACTTTTTGACCCAAAATTTCAACAATGCGAATCGAGTGAAAGTGGGTAAAAATAACATTATCATAAAGTTTAATCTGAGCTGAATCCAACGATATAAAGTTTTCGTGGCTACGGCTTAAATTGCCCCAGCAACGAATTTTTGAACAATTTCCTATTTCAGCTGATTTCTGACAAGTTGTGCTATATTGTGCATTGATTTGACGCAAATAGTGTAAACTAGCCAAAAACCGGCTAAAAAGCGAAATTGTTTAAAAATTTGTTGCGGGTGCAATATAAGTCGTAACCACGAAAACTTTATGTCGTTGGATTCAGCTCAGATTAAACTTTATGATAATGTTATTTTTACCCACTTTTGCTGGATTCGCATTGTCGAAATTTTGGGTCAAAAAGTGGTATTTTTCGAAAAAATCGATTTTCAAATTTTGAAAAACCACATATATCACATGAAAGCTGACACGTAAGCGGTCCTGAAAATCGAATTAAAAAATTTTTGCATTGAGTGAGTCGCGAGTAATAGCCAGTCAAAGTTGGAAAAGCGGCAAAGATCAAAGGATTTTGAAAATCGAAAAAATTGAATAACTATCGCAATTTTTGACGAAATGAGCTGATATTCGGGATTCAAAATGTCTGGGACATGGGCTAATTTTCCACCGAACGGCTAGTTCCTGGCTTCTACTGATCTTTCAAAGCCTAAAAAATCGGCTTCTTTTGATGAATTTTAATTTTTTTAAAAAATTTTTTCAACCAAAAGAAAGTTCATGCCATGACGGTTCAGAAAATATATACATTGCTGCAGCAAAAATGTACCGGTAATTCAGTATAAACAAAACAATTTCGCTCCCTACATTTTTTGGTCAGACTTTAGTGTTGTTGACCCGCCGACCCTATATTTCTATTTATTTTATATATTTACCAATTTTCAGTATTTTGTTAAAATCTTTTCAAATAGACTACTATTATCAAGAGTACATAATGATAAGAGTATGCCACAAGGCAAGCTCTATGTTATCAGAGCAAAAACTATGCTCTGTACGCTAACGGCCCACCCCCCCCCCCGCAAATCAGACATTAGTGACCCCCCGCAAATCAGTACCTAGTCCAAACGGGGGTACGCTCACTCGCTCTATGTTTATGTGCTTAAGCTCGAAAACACAAGCAGTGTGTGCCCCGAATTTTGTGCCTGCTTCGAGCTTTAGAACACAGACATAGCGCTCAAAATTCTTTGAATTGAAGGGCCTGATTTGCGGGGGGGGCCGTTAGCGAGCAGAGCAAAGGTTTTGCTCTGATAACATAGAGTGTGCCTAGTGGCACACTCTTATATTATGTACTCTTGCTATTATGCGGGTTCAAAGGTGAAAACAGGTTACTGTTTCTTTTCTCGGACAGCCGGTTCTCAGGTATTTGCAAAATTTGTAGGCTAGCAGATTATCTACATTGATTCATTAGACGTTCTACACTTAGAAACTCTACTACTTAAAAACACCACTAGTCAGCAACAAAACTTAACGATTCTGCAATACTCTACATCTATCTATTTAGCATCCATTCCCATCAATAGTTGGGCTTAAAACAATTCAACAAAACACCGTGTCTGAGATAAAATCCACAATACTTCTGCTTTTATCATCTGGATGGAAGCATATTTGCTTTGTCACCTGAACAAATGGAATGATCGTGTTCGATGTTCTTCTGATAAGTACCGCACCTGAGACAGTAGAAAGTAAGTAATATCAAGAGTACATAATATAAGAGTATGCCACTAGGCACACTCCTTGTTATCAGAGCAAAAACTATGCTCTGCTCGCTAACGGCCACCCCTCCCCCGCAAATCAGACCCTAGTGACCCTCCCCCCGCAAATCAGTACCTAGTCGAAACGTGGGTACGCTCACTCGCTTTACGTTTATGTGCTTCTCGAAAACACAAGCAGTGCGTGCGCAAATTTTGTGCCTGCTTCGAGCTTTAGAACACAAACATAGCGCACAAAAATTCTTTGCAGTGAAGGGTATGATTTGCGGGGGGGGCCGTTAGCGAGCAGAGCATAGTTTTTGCTCTAATTACATAGAGTGTGCCTAGTGGCACATTCTTATATTATGTACTCTTGGTAATATCAAGAGTACATAATAACTAAGAGGGTGACAAGCGTCAAGCTCTTAGTTATTAGGCTTGTGGACATGATCTGCACGATAACGGCTTACCCCCGTCCCCCCCACAAATTAGACCCATCACTTCAAAGAAATTCGCACGCTATGCCTACGTTCTAAAGCTCGAAAACACAACTACTCTGTTGGTTCAATGTGCGTCTGTTGCGAGCTATATCACACAAGCATAGCGTGCGAATTTCTTTGAAGTAATGGGTCTAATTTGTGGGGTGGTCAGCCGTTATCGTGCATATCATGTCCACAAGCCTACTAACTAAGAGCTTGACGCTTGTCACACTCTTAGTTATTATACACTCTTGGTAATATCAAGAGTTAATGGTCACTAGGCACACTCTCTGCTATTTAAAGCAAAAACTACGCTTCGCTTGTTTACGGTTGACCTCCCTCCCCCCGAAAATTAAACATTTACTAATACTCCATAGGAGCCTTTTTGGTTTATTCTTTTTGTTTCTTTCCTCAGCAATAAGTCCAATCATATAAACTTATTATATTAAAGCACCGCATTCATGTCTTACATGTACTGTGAGCAGCCAAAAATTAGAGTTCTGGAACTATAATTTAAAAATTGTAACAGGTGACATTTTAAAATATTTAAAAATATTTTTAAAAAATGATTTAAAAACTTGTTTATAAAAAGAATAATTTAATAAAACAAAAGTTTTGAATAATTTCATTTACGGAATTTTATATGAGATTGGCGGAAATTTGAAACCGAACAAAATGATTAAATATATAGTAAAACCATATACATTAGTGCTAGATGAGGGTAGGATGGGATTATTATGATAAAGACAGATTAACATAATTGATCAAAGTCTTTCGACCCTAACGACCCGACCGGGGAAGGCCTATGTTAGTTATAGGTCAGGGCGGGATTAGGACCTTTATACTCATCGTCAAAGAGATCTAGTACTTTTTAGTTATATAAACAATGCAAACGTATTTGTTAAGTATTGGTTGGGCCAGCCCCTATCGCGAGGGACTAGAGTATAGAGGACTAATGGTGATTTCATAGTCCTAGTCCCCTCTAGACGCGCGTAGACGCGCTACACCGCCATGTTACATTTGGAGGCGTCGACGCATCCAAACGTGACATTCCGACGCGTCGACGCGCGTTGATGCGCGCAATATGATATTAATGTTTGTAGACGCGCGTACGCGCGCGTCGACGCGCGTACGCCTGCGTTAGCGACTATGAAAGCACCTTAAATCCTTCCCTAATAGAACTTGACTGGACATCAGCTGTTAAGCCAGTGTCGACTTACATCGGCCACTTCAGTTCCAATTTTGTAGTCTATTCTGCGGCATGTGAGAACGGGCTGGGGTAACATTTATACCAGTTAATATAAAACCTCATCTCAGCCAAGTTTCGTGAGTTTCGACTTGCTAGTTAGTGAACAATTACTTATAGTGTGAAAATGGCGATGTCTGATTCTTAAAGGCCGGTTCACAAGGTCAATTTTCGTCAAATAAATTTATCAAACGCGCAATTTGACGGAATTTGCTACAACAGTTGCAACAGCTGCACTGGCAATTGCAGCAGTGGCGACGGTATTGGCAATATCCAAGAATACTACAATGAACCACGGTGATGACGATGGCGATGATGATGTAGATCAACTAAAGGATAACGAAACACATGAAAAAGGCTCCCCTCTGCTATTGATGCATTTACATCATTTAATCTAAATTTAAATATATATGTATATACATATATATATATTATATATATAATATATATATATATATATATATATATATATATATATATATATATATATATATATATATATATATATATATATATATATATATATATATATATATATATATATGTATGGATCTTGAAAGAGCTTTATACATTGGTTTAAGTCTATGAAGCCGTCAAAGTTCGGCAAAAGTAGGAATTTTTGCTAAACTTTTATTGGAAAATCATTAAGTTTTTCTAGATCTGGAAGCCTTGCAAAATGTGTTCAATCTCCCAAACGACATCATCCCAGAAAAATTCCCTGAAATGGCCGATGTTTGGGAGCTCCGGGTTTTTAACGAGTGCACGCACTCTCTACTGAAATGATCGAAACTCCCGACATAGCAGACTGGAATATCCCACAAGCGTTCCGATGTAGTGCACTGCATGAAACACTGGGGTGAATATGATACCAACACCAAATCGATGGAAGACTACGTGTCCCAAGCGGCCGTATCATTCGGCGTCCTGTTGCGTTCCGCCCGTCAGTGAAATGCACAGGTTAAAGCAAGGCACTACCTGATAGCGGATGGTTAAAAGTTAGGGTACACAATCCACTGGGGTCTCAGGGTCGAGCTTATGGGTAAACTGGCCTACCCATATATGTGGTGGGGCTGACTCAAGAATACGGAGGGGGGAAGACGAAGGAGGAGTGGAAGGAGGAGGTGCCCCACCATGGCACATTTGAATGGGAAACAAAGTAGGAGAAATTGTACAGTTGGGATGGTCCCAGGGGGACTAGGATATGGTATGCCAGAAAAGTGGGTACGTTGACGAGGCCTGAGGTGGTAGTTATGGAGGCGTCCCCTCTGCTTGGTTCACACTTAGTGACGCATTACGTGATGGGAAAATGCTTGGATCTTGATGGAAGTAAGACTTTTGTTCCTTTATTTTTGTTAGTTTCATGTACACTCCAATGTATGCATAGTAATAATTAAAAGTTTGAACATTTTTGGCCATGCTAAACAACGTGGTAGACTTTGTTTTTAGTAAAAAGTTATCCATTGGATTTAGTCAGGCACATTTTATGTTAAAGCACTTGTACCCAAGAAATAACCGGGCATAGCCGCATAAACGACATCAGACAGTTACAAATATACCAAAACACTTGCAAATGTCTTTGTTAACCATTGTTTTAGTTATTTTTGGCATTAAATTGCAATTTCTTTAAGTTATTCAAATTTTTGAAAATTTTGACTTGAATTCATATGAAACCTGGCACGATGATGCAGCAGACTTTCATCCTTGATTTATGAGCTATCTGAGGTTATGGGTGCGTATTTTTTGAAGCAGAATCGCGAAACAAGACGCACTTTATCGTTTAAGACAATCAGAACTGCTCAGAACTGAATATTGGACTATTTTTAAAATTTGGGTGCTGGTTTTGTCCCCGCTGAAGGGCAAATTTTTCGGGGGAAAGATTACACCTCATTACTCTGGCTGGATGAAAGGTAGGAGGATGGCGTTTATACCAAGCGATATAGGGGTCCATAATCCATATATACCTCTATGCAAAAGACTAGGTAAGTTTTCCTTACAGGTTTCTAGAAATAAGATTAGCAAAACTTCGAAATTTTTAGGTTTTGGAGATGGCTTGAGGGGGTCAACTTTGAAACACTATCAAAGTCGACTGCGTTGGTCCATACCAATGTTTTGGGTATGCTTTTGCAGTAGAAAGATCGCGCTTTAATTTGCGCTATGCTAGGGCTCTCTATCTGCTACCACGAGTTTCCTGTGGGGGTGGTTTTTTACCCCTCTTTGTCACTGTTTTTTTATCTCCGCCCCGACTATACGTAGTTGATGCACCGAATTGGATGGCTGAAAAGTGGGCACCAAAATGAACATTTTTGCTTTTACAATCTTTGAGCTACCTCTGGTGGTAAAGTCATTATAAGCAAAAACCCATTTTGGGGTAAAAATGGCGATTTTCGAGGAAATCAGTTTTTTTCAAAATTACTGCCACAACTTACGCACAATTGTGTTTTATTTATACTCACTCGATACACTCGATACACTCGATACACGGACTAATAATCGGATGACACTATTTTCAAAAATGTTGGTACCATTTTGTAACAAAAGTTCTGTCAAAAGAACGTTTTAATTACAATCTCCCCACTAACGTTTTGAGTTATCATTTTACAATCATCAGTAGCTGAATCTGGTCGGACCAAAGAAAATCCAAGAAAATCTTTCGATGTTTCGACAGAAAGTCTACGGTGAAAATTGGGAATCAGGCCAACGTGGCCGATCGCGCTCCCCTACATCGTCCGTCCATCAGGCCATTTCCGATAACAAATCAACCAGCGGAAGCACCCTAGAAACGGACAAAGCAACGTTTAAAGCTCAACCCCAACTGTCGAGCTCAAGCCAAACAAAAGATCTAGGAATGGATTCGTCAAACGATTATAGGTCCCACGTATACAGTCATTTATACCTGCCAGTTTCTTCGATAGACTGGAAACTACCACTGCTACGAATACTAATACTAACCTGATTTGTAGAAGTAAACTTGTAAATTCGTTCTACAATCAATTATGTATTAAATCATATTCTTGAGAATACTGACATTTTGCAGTTTAGCAGGTCATAATTTGTGCCCTCAACTTTTCCTAGTGTTTAAAGTTAACTTTTCTATAAACTTTCAAAAAGTGATTTGGTTACTGTCGACTGATAGATAGGTTACATCAAGAGTGCATAATTGCACTATTATTAAGAAGAAGAGTAAGCCACTAGATGGCTTCTCTTCACTGCATTGCGTAACGGTGCTCCGACCACAATACGCGAATGTTCCCCCGTTTGGGGGGGGGTCGACCAAATCGACATCGCATACCCCCCTCCGTTTGGTGGGGGGTAGCCAAAAAGAGGTCCCCGTTTGGTGGGGGGGTAGCCAACAGCCAATCAGATTGCAGAAACCCCCCCTCCGTTTGGGCGGGGGGTAGAGCAGAGGATTACGGTAGTTTTTGTTCTATTCGAAAATGGGTCCCCGTTTGGGGGGGGGGTCGCTCAAGCAGGCTAAGTTTTGCTCATTCTGATTGGTTGTTGGTGACCCCCCCAAACGGGGACCACTTTTTGTGACCCCCCCCCAAACGGGGACCCCTTTTGCATACCCCCCCACCAAACGGGGACCTCTTGTGTCGACCCCCTCCCCAAACGGGGAGGGGGTATGATTTGGCGACCCCCCCCAAACGGGGGAACATTCGCGTATTGTGGTCGGAGCACCGTTACGCAATGACAAGAAGAGGAGCCCTCTAGTGGCTTACTCTTCTTCTAATATATAGAAGAAAATCATGGACTCTTGGTTACATGTGCCCCAGGGGAGCTTCCAATCCAACTCCCAACCAGTTCAGTAAACCGGAAAAATGTTAGCTCGAACGCTCCTCTTCCAAAGTTCCAACGGGACGAATAAACGCTCTACGTTACCGACCAGTGAATATTACAGCGGTATGATGAGGCTATTTTTGCCATATAGCAAGAAACCGACGAAAAATGGCGAAAAAGACGCGCAGCGCGCATGTGCTTGCAGGCCGTCATGCGTAAACAGTGAAGAAATGGAACTAATGGCATAAAAATGCCTAGAAAATGAACTGTTGCTTAAAGCAAACGTGCCCATAATTTATTAGTTGAACCATGAACTTAAAAATCCTAAAAAGCCAGATTTTGGGGGATGGAGAGGAACGGTTCTGCAAAATAAGGTTCAGTCCTGTGATAAAATTCAACCTACTCAATAGAAATATTTTCCGGTCAATACACGTCTGGTTTGATTTTCAGTCTGACTTGGGAGGACATCGGCATGATGTCTGCAGTTCCACTAATCCTTTTAAGTGCAAACGGCGGAACATTCCTGAACGAGTGCACTGGGGTATTAAATAATCAACATCGCAGTAATATTGTCATGAAAGGGATACAAGTGGTGAAGTACACACAAAATCCGGTATTGCGCTCTGCTTTATTGAAGACGTGCATGGCTGTTAGATGCTAGCCAACATGATTCTTATTATGTGTGCTGGAATGAGTAAATATGATCTACAACATTGACTCGTATCTCACAATTGAAGCGGATAACATCATGGGAGAAATTCTGATGGCGATAAGGTCATACCTAAGATGAGAGTTCTGCTACCCATTTCTGCTTTTGACTGCAAAAATTTATTAATTGTAATTATTTTGCTTTAAGGTGCTGGTATCGCTTTGTGTAAATTTGACCCTATAGGCTTTATTTCTTTATGAAAGTGGATGAAACTTTCCAAATATACTATTTCGGTGCTCTTTAACATTCTGGGACCAGTCCCGCATTTTTAGGTGCAAAGATAAGAAATTTTTGGTTTTTGCCATTATTCTCTCAGTACATAGTCGAGACACCGGATTGGTTGGTATGGCTGGATAGAGGGCACAGAAATGAACATTTTTGCTTTTACAACTTTTGAGCTATCTCTAGTGGTTAAGTCAGTATAAGCAAAAAACGATTTTTGGGGTCCAAAAATGGCCGTTTTCGAGAAAATCAGTTTTTTCAAAATTACTGCCAAATCATATGGACAATTTCGGTTTACTTATACTCGATCGATACACAGTCTCATTGCACATTTTATCAATGCCTATTAGCCGGAGTTTGTTGCTCTAAGCTAGAGATTTGGCAGAAAAACGATTTTGCCAAAACTGCGATTATTTTGTTTTGAACATCGATTTCTCAAAAACTACCCAATCGATTGGCGTGATTTTTGGCAGGATGAGAATTCGCACTATTGCGGAGGGACATTTTTCTTGGTTTGAGCTAAAACATCTCCAGTTTCGAAAAACGCAATGCAAAGTTGCGAAATTTCGTGTCACCGCACATTTAGTGGATTTTCTTGACCGTTAAGACCTGCTGAGCCAAATCCAAAAAAATGTCCCTCGGCCCACATGTCCTTTAGAGAACAGCACATGAAAAAGTTTCGGCCGATTCCACAGTTTTGAGAAATCGATGTTCAAAAATTTTTGGCCTGTATTCTGCCTGTAAGATGTTAGTATGTCAGTCAATTTTTGCTATTTTTTGCCAATTTTGCTAGTTTCGTACTTTTATGAGAATCTGCATATTATAAGCTTTAAAATGATGTATAAAGCTCTTTCCAACTCGCAAAATTGCGAAAGTTATAGCGTTTCAAAATATACCCACAAAAGCACTGCACAAAGGGATACCAGCACCTTAAGGAAAAATGCCATACAATTGTCAGTATCAACTCAAAGTTTTTAACGGAAAAGCTCCTCCTGAATTTGGAGGAGGAACATTCTTTCCTGTAATCCACTATTGTATTTACATAGTTCGAAGACAATATGTCGTAAAAAGAGATCATTTAAACGTTTGTGTTCTTTTGAGTTTTGAGCCTCCTCTTTAAATAAGCTTCTACGATATACATCGGCTGACCATATGTTTACAATAGCAGTGTTCTGCTCAGGAAGGAAACAATGTTTTCTATTAACAATTAATACGCGTTTGTCTCTGAACTAGATTTTTCGAGCGCAACAGATCTGCTGTATTCGGTTTCGAGACTGGTTTTAATACGTCAGCCATGCTGTTCTCTAAATTATAAGCTAAATAATAATAATAATAATAATAATAATAACAATAATAATCATAATAATAATAATAATAATAATTTATTGCGTTATTACAAACTGTTCATGATGTTTAAATGCCCAGGCTTGAATTTTAATTTGGTTTTAATTCTTTATGGCCAATTAGAATAAAATATTTTGAGTAGTTTAAATATAATATAAGTGAAACACTCTTTTAAACATAATGTTTAAGTATTAATAAAATATATCTTTTATATAATTGAATAATAATTGAAAATAAAATAACTAAAATATTTTTGTTTCTATTCCACAAGATTATATAATTTTATCAATTCTTATTTACAGACATTCTGGTAAACGCCGATCTTGATAAGTCCTTTACCCTGCTTATCTTTCAGTGAGGAGCCCACAGAGCCGCCAATTTGGGAAAAGACCATATAGAAAGGCTACATATATGCCACCACGAAAACGTGGACAACTACGAAGATAATCGTAAACTTCAGGTTTGAACTAAAAATTTATTCCTTCCAATTAATGGTAAATGTTTTGTGTCAATTAACTCTGGCAATTTCAAACGGATTTACATCGGCACACTTCTGAAGCCGTTGCTGTTCCCCAGTCGTACAATTGCTCCTTTGAATACGTTATTATCAAACAGATAACAGACCTTAAAGAATGGAACCTTAAGATAGTAGACATAGCTGCATCTTAGAACAAGGAAAAGAACACAGCATCCACGTCAGAGAAAACATAACTCCAAATTTTCTCACTGTCAGAACTATTCAATTAATCGCTACAGAGGTGTTGTCCTTTTAAAAAATGCATTCTGAAAAAAGGACTTATGATCTTCTCAGGTTAGATGGAATCCGACATCAGATAAAAGTCTTAGAAAAAACAGGATACAATTCTGTTGATATCAACATCCCATAGATTGTTTGCAAGTTTTTTGATCCGAACGTCATCGGTTTTGTTCAAAAAGACGATCAATCCTGCGTGATTACCAGAAACAAATTATTTTCAGATTCCATGACTGACTGAAATTATGTCAGTTTCAGTTTCAGGCCTGTTTCTTTTACAGTGTCAGATTCAGTTCCAGACGGCTCGTTGAAACAATTTCAATGTCTGCTTCAGTATTAAGTTCTGTTGGATTTTCAGTTTCAGTTTCAGGCGTACAGTTCCAATATTATTAGCTTCAGTTTCAGTTTCAGGTGTTGAAACATCACTATAGTTATTACTACTATG
Source organism: Trissonchulus latispiculum (assembly GCA_030248195.1). Classification (NCBI taxonomy): domain Eukaryota; kingdom Metazoa; phylum Nematoda; class Enoplea; order Enoplida; family Ironidae; genus Trissonchulus; species Trissonchulus latispiculum. The sequence continues at coordinate 35,523 of JASAND010017496.1, read as the reverse complement.
TTACTGTACATCACTGCACAAGCCGTAATATTCGTGTTTCAGGCACTCTCAACTTTCTCAGTATCGTAACTGTTCAAATAATCGCTACTGAGGTGCTATCCTTTTCGAAAGACTGTATGATGAAGGAAAAGGGCTTTGTTGATCTTCTAAATGCTATACTGACTCCGACACTAAATGAAATATTAGGAAAAACAGAATACAATATAGTTGTTATAAAAAAGTTACGTTTATCGCAAGCAATCAAGTTTTCAGTGAGACCAACATTCCCTGGACTGTCTGTAACTTTTGTTCTAAACCGAACATCGATTTTGCTGAGAAAGAAGAGAAATTCTATGTGATTATCAGAAGCAGAAAATGAAAATGAAAGAAATAAAATAAAAGAAAACAATGCCATTTAATCACTCAGCATTAATGGATATGGAACGCTGTCATTTTATTTACTCGTAATGCAAGTGGGAAAATAATAGGAAGGGAAGGAATCAGTGCTGGGCCGATTGCACGGCCAACTAACGCCTATTTACATCAAGATGGAGAATCTGAGTAATATTTCTGAAAATAAGCCCAGTTAAGTTTTTATTTACATTTACTTAAGTTTTATGATTTAAACGACTAATAAAGAAATAAGAACAGCTTACGTGACTAAGCACAGCATTAGACATGGTGGTGGAAAGGCCCCCGTGTCTATTGTTGCATCAATTATTCCAACACACTGACACAACACTTTATATATTTAGTGCCTGTCTTTTTTTCATTTTTCTGGTGCTTCTCTTCGAGAAATGCATGTTCAACACTTAGTTTTCGCTGTGTTTGTACATTTTACACCTTAACAACTAGGTGGTGGTTGTGAGGGTACGGGACCAATCAAAATTTGGAAAATGATATGAGGACTAGATTATTCACGGATGAGGTACAGAAAACCTACACCTTCAATAACACAAATTTTGCCTAGAAATTGAAATCATTTGAAAACATTCGAAAAATGTTGCATAAAATCGCAAACTCGGCTCTATATTACCAAGAGTGCATAATTGCACTATATATAAGAATAAGAGTAAGCCACTAGAGGGCTTCTCTTCTTTGCATTGCGTAACGGTGCTCCGACCACAATACGCGAATGTTCCCCCGTTTGGTGGGGGGGTAGCTCTCTTCGACAAAGCATACCCCCCCCTCCGTTTGGTGGGGGGGGGGTAGCAGAAAAGAGGTCCCCGTTTGGTGGGGGGGGGGGGTAGCCAACAGCCAATCAGATTGCAGAGACCCCCTCCCCGTTTGGTGGGGGGGTAGAGCAGAGGATTACGGTAGTTTTTGTTCTATTTGCAAATGGGTCCCCGTTTGGTGGGGGGGGGGTAGCAAAGAGAGGTCCCCGTTTGGTGGGGGGGGGGTTGCAATGAAAGGTCCCCGTTTGGTGGGGGGTACACAAAAGAGGTCCCCGTTTGGGGGGGGGTCGCCAACAGCCAATCAGATTCATCCAATCTTAGCCTGACTTGGCGACCCCCCCCCAAACGGGGACCCCATTCTGCCTACCCCCCCACCAAACGGGGACCCCTTTTGCATACCCCCCCACCAAACGGGGACCCCTTTTGCCTACCCCCCCCCCCACCAAACGGGGAGGGGGTATGCTTGTCGACCCCCCCCAAACGTGGGAACATTCGCGTATTGTGGTCGGAGCACCGTTACGCAATGCCAAGAAGAGAAGCCCTCTAGTGGCTTACTCTTCTTCTATAATATTAGGGAATAAATTATGGACTCTTGATATTACTGATTCAAATTGATATGAGGATATGAGGAATGAAGGAACTTTGTTAGAGGAATGAATCGTCTGTTAGGTTTGCGTAAATGTTATTGCTCGGGAATGTTTATCAGGAAGGAGTTTTAAAAAATAAGAAATCAAGTACAACTTCCAATTTAATTAAGAACGCACGACTAGAATCAAGGTATTACCAGGAATGGGGGATGAAAAAGGTCCCCTGTGCCAATTGACTATTTTGTTTATACATCATAAAGAGCCTTACATTATTAGGAAGAAAGGAAAAGAATATATACTACTTATTTTTTTAATTCATTTCTTCTAATTCAGGTTGGACGGTCCTACTTACCTATTGAGGGCTCAGCCACACCGCCCCTACCGTTTCTGCAACCTATTTGTCCAGGCCGTCCGCGCAGGCAAGTGTAGACTTGCCAACCAGGCGCTGTGGGTAGGCGGGGAGCAGCGTATGTTGCTAAAAAGCAACTGAGACTACTTCAGTGAATTAGAGTTTGGCCAATAGCTCCATAAAGACTTGGCTTGGGGTCTCTTGTTCTATTTGTAAATCTTCGCTGCACCGCTTTTTGTCCGCTTTTTTCATATGGCTCGCGGAGAGCAACACCATACAGGCCTCTAAGAGCGCCTTCCGAGTCATGTATGGCATTAAATGAAAACGCTGGAACAGCCGATTCCAGGAGGTGCGAACAGAAAAACGGGCAAAAACAGGTAGTGTCACAGACAATGCCTTATTGAAGACTTTGGATAGGAGTCCCATTTAAGATACAAGAGGGAGCTGCTCCATGCTATCATAGCGCTTCGTCTAAATTATGACCCATATATTGTAAATGTTCAAAAAGAATTTCAGAGCGACAGGGGACAAGTCATCATTCAAAGCGCCCAAGAAGTTCTTTGAAACAGTAGATGGTGGCGGATTCGCTTGTCATTAGATCCTAATGTTCACAGGAGATCAACAGGAATCGTTACTGACCTTTGCCTTGACATTGGAGAAATCTTGGTATTATACTTTGCCAGATCACAAATGCCAATCGTTTATGATATGGGTCATTTGGGGACAAGCATTATCATAGCAAGAATCGGAGTATTTCGGTTACTACTCTCAAAGACAAAGTCCCCCTGATGGCTATGTCGACCGACTCTCTAAACACGTTTTACAGCTGTGTGATGAGGCTCTGGCATACTGCAAGAAACCGACAAAAGACGGCGAAAGAGGCGCGCAGCGCGCAAGTGGTCCCAGTTAGCCAAGAACAAACACCGTAGTATTAATGGAACCAAGAGTAATGTCATGAGAATAATAATCGGAAATTAGAGCTAATTAAAAATTGAAACTAATTATCATGAGGTTAATTATCAGAAATTGAAGGTATTTATCAGCATACATTAACATAAGGTCGGATCCTGGGAGGGCTTGTTCCAAGAAAATTTTGAGGGGGCTTGTAGCTTGAACCAAAATTTTCGAGGGGGGTGCTTGTACTATAAGCATAAATTAACGCTAATAGCAAGAGTACATAATATAAGAGTATGCCACTAGGCAAGCTCTATGTTATCAGTGTCGACTTACGTCGGACACTTCACTTCAGAACAATTACTTATAGTGTGAAAATGACGATGTCTTATTTTCGGGGAAGGGGGTCAGCCGTTTAGTGAACAGAGCATAGTTTTTGCTCTGATTACATAGTGCATTACATGCTCTTGTATTTATGTACTCTTGAAATAACTGACTGCCTGCACCACTAAGGCCAAGCCAAACGAGTCCTATATTTGATAAACGGACCAAAGAAAACAAAATGTCAGTAAATGTAAATATGTTCGTAGTTAGGTATTTGTCTTTGTTTTTGATTCTTTGTATCTTGTAATTGTAATCAGCAAGCTAACTTCCTAAAGTTTTTCTCTATACAATAATTATTCTTTGTAGTTTGGCAGTTTCATATTTTACTCTTTATCTTTATTTTCACACCTAATTCATCTGAAGCCATAACAGGTGCACTTATAATTTAACTTCTGTACTTTTTCGTTTCAATTCCATCTTGTAACTTAGTTTAAAAGCTCGGACTTTAAAAAGGTACTCAAGAAGCAGCTAATGTCTTTCATAATTCAATAGTCTATTTTTTAACTTTAACTTTAAGAGACATAAGAAAATATTCGGTTTCTTGTTAAAAATTCGTATTTTTAAAAACGGTACAGCATTCTTTAGATTTGATCCACAATTCCAATGTGTGACTACCCAAAGACATGATTGACTATATAAGCTGTCACTTAAATTAAATTTTTTTGTTCCGAACTCCATCTACACGTTTAGTTAATAGACATGTCACAATTTGTCTTACTCTTTCTACGCTGTCCTATCACTCGACTACGATTATGGAATGTCCAAAGGATTCTTTCGTCGATAAATTAAACAAGATCATTGCAGGAAGACCTTTCGAATTGCAGTTCGAATCAGCAAATTCGCACAGGAAAATTGGAAAATTGCCCTCTCACAAGTTACGTCAGCTTCTATGCCTTCCAAAGAAATTGACCTCCTCTGATTATTTATCGATATATAGAATTATTCTGCAAAAATATTGTGGCAACGACAGCTGCGACAAGACAGAGGTGTTCAATGCTTCATTGCATTTATTTGGAAAGAACAACAATGGATTTCAACAGGCTTCAATCAGTCAAATAGCGGAAAAGTTGGAAAATCACCACGGAGTTGAGCTGTCAAACCTTTTAATCATATCCTTGAGCTCAACTACAAGAATAAACAGTAAACACTTCACAAAGTGCCACGAGATGCAGTAAACTTCCTTTTTGGAATGCTCAGAATTTTTAGAAGGAATTTACTGAACAAAATTGAATATTTCCAATATTTTTGGATCTCACAATTTGTCTTTAAACCCGGACCCTGACCACCTGGTCCAAGATTTCAGTCCCGCGGCCTGCCCAGCGGCGGTTACCTCGTCCTGGATCCAACTCTGGCCTGCTTAGATAAGCATGCCAAAATACTGATTTTGTATTCGTTGCAGGACTATGTTTACTGTACAAATGGTGAAAACTGGCTGATTTTGCACAAAGCTCTTTCTTATATCCAGCTGGCATGGCAACTATGGACTTTTCGATCTTGGATGGTGAAAAGCTTACACAAAGAAAAGTCCAGTTTCCGAAAAAGCATATAGTAGATGCGCCCAATCTGCGTCACGCAAACGAGTGGTCTCTTAGAAAAGCTGTAACTTTTCAATGGCCAAATCTCATTCAATAAAACTTTCCAGAAGTCTCAAGTACTACTGCTTCTACAGTTTCGTAAAATTTGACGGTATTAGGTGAATCCAATCGTAAGTTATAGCCTTTTTTATGCTAAAAATTGCAGTTTTTCGCTGAGAAGAGTTCATTCCCTAATGTGCGACGGACGTATCCTAGAGTGCTTCATTTCAAAGGTCCTATGATTTGCATTAGAAAACAAAATTTTGAGATGCAGTAACCGCCGTTTCCGACAATTTTATGCTACGAAAATTTTTTATATGGTAGTTGGCTTGGCTTGTACATAAACAATATATATCAAAATCAACAAAATCTGTGATCTTCGAAAAATTTGTTAAAATGCCAATACTATGCTATTTGAAGCGAATTTGAGTTGCAAATTAAGCTATAACAATTAATAAAATGTAATTTTATGATGTAAAGCAGAAAATAACGACTATTACTAAAAAATAAAATGTCATAAAAACAAAAAGATTGGTATTAGATTGCTCAGAATTATTCTTGGGAATGTGTTTTTCCTGCTGCGCCTCAGCGCAGCAGGTCTCTTATGTTTGCTCTGCCATCTTGGTTCCCACGCAACGACATGCAAAACATAGGTCTTTGCATGAAAGCGTGTAAACAATGCTTTAAGATGGCAGAGCATGATTTACACTACAGTCCGATTTCAAAACAGCTATGACTCACAAAGCAAATAAAATCAGAAAGATCGCTAATTCATTAAAAGGAAACAGGTTTATTCTTCACTGACAGACTAAAGATCTCTTTCAATCTTTTGCAGACGACAGCTGACCATTTTGAAGAACAAGATTTATGTGAAGTTAAAGTTAAGTTCAGATGGAATGGTTTTAATCGCAGTCTATAAGTAAAACTGTAAGGGAAGCAGGCATGAAACATGCGAACATTGCAAATTTATGAAAGTTGTATTTCTTTTGCAGTTTATTGAAGGCTTGGTAAGGATTTGCTTGCATAATTGCATTTTGCTTAATTTCCCATTAACTTCAACTTTAAAATAGTTTCCGCTGAGCAGCAGGCCTACAATTTATGGAAATGTGCTTTTATTTTATCCTTTGCAGGCAATACTGCTTGTTGCACTTAGTTTTGTCATCGGTTAAGTTATAGAGCCAGTATTTTTATTTATTTGAAGCAAATTTACATGTAAAAGATACGAACGCACATTAGGCATATTTGCGCAAAAAGTTAATTTAGGGCGACGCACTTTAGGCAGTGATGATAGGTGGTTTCCGTAAAATCCGAATTTCTCAGTTCTTGTAGGACGAATTCAGGAATTGTTGATATTTTTGAAATCAGCAGATTCCATCGAACAATTTCATAGCTGACACATTAAACAGTGTTAAGTATCAAGGTTGTGAGGCGTATAAAACCGAATTTGGGACATTGCTTAAAATTTGGTGGACACGCGTTGTTTTATTCAAAGCATATTGAATTCTGTAGCATTGTGCGCAATTAAAAAATTTTTAGGAAATAATTTTTACACCATTGCATAGTGCTTGAACAGAGCAGTGCTCAGAAATGTAAAAACTTTAGGATATCTTCCATCTAGTAGCGCACCAGATAACTTTAAACGGCTCAGTGACGCACTTTGGGGTGTGACGCAGATTGGGCGCATCTACTATATGCTAGCTATAGTTGACTGTCCCTGTTTAACTATGATATCTTCATTGGAACCTGAAAACTGACTTTTTTAAATTTTTACAAACGTCGATGTTTAAATTTCATAAGCGAAGCTATGTTGTCACACAAACACAGGGTCACCATACAAAGCAATGTTCGATTCTATTTCCAACAGTTCCTCATTGGGAACGGTCAAACTGTTTGCACGGGAGTAGCTACTGCGTCGGCTTGTTTCCGTGTCAGTGTCGTCCGTTTCCGAGTACTCTCCTTCAGATTCATCGATGGGGGCAAAACTGGTGCGATTCGGCTTTCTGGCTTTGACGGAGTGCTGACGCAGTTGACGCATTGTGTCCAAATGGAGACTGACGCGTCGAATGAAGTCCGTTTTGGCCTCCTGTAGAGCAATTCGCTTCGTCTGTATCAAAAAGTCCTGATACTGATGTTCCTCCTGTTCCTCGCGACTTTCCTGTCGCACATATTTGATCATCAGGGAGACTATTACTACAGCATAAAACAGTAGTACAACTACAATATAGAGCAGGGCTTGCTCTTGGTAGTCTGGTGACTGACGATATTCGTTGTACAGCTGAGACGCAGATTTGTCCGTCATTGGAAACGTCTGAAATAAAACAGTTACTAGATAAATGGTCATTACAGGAATTTTTCTGTTGAAGTTGAAAAATTTGAACAGTTGTTATTGATGCTCTGATTTAAGTAAAAAGTAAAAAGTGAATGAATTTAACGACTCCAAAGTAACATTAGCGGTAGATTTGCTACAAGTTAAATGTGAAAAATATGAAAGATATTGTGTACCAGATCAACTAACGATATCTAGCAAACTGGATTACTTCAACTTACCTGCAACTTAAAAATAAAATTAGCATTTTCGGACTCGGAGCATGATAGTGGTAAATTGGACATTTGAAGATAGACATCTTCACTTTTAAGAAGTAACTTCAATTCGTCGTAACTTATGCTAATCGTGGATCCATTCATTGTTAATGTTTTGTCATCGGTTCGTCAGGTAAAGGGCCGTCTACTAGCAATGTTGCTGAAATAATTCAAACACAGTTTAATAAAATTTTACCGTATTGTATCACAAATTTGAACCCATTGCTTTACAAAGTTTGAATGGGGACATTTTGAGTTTTCTGTAACCTTTTCAGTGGTCACCTTATCCGTGAAAACTTAGGAAACAGAAGAGAAGGGAAGGCTATTTTCTGGTTCAGGATTAAAATGGAAAGTGTACTAAATCAGTCAGTATTGTTGCGAAAACGTCATAAGCAACTAACATGTTGCTAACTAATAAGCTAACTCATTGGAAGGAGAGAGCTTTGGCAAAAGCCTCATAGTTGCCTATTAGCTGCCCAAAGCTTAAAAAAGGTTTGCTGCCTTGCCCTTATTGTTGGCACATCTTAAATAGTAGACTAATTAATAGAGCATTATGCTTTCAAGAATCAGCTTTACTCTGAGCCGATGTTTTACTCTAAGTAACTGAACCAAAACAGTGTCCTAGTAACCAAGCCCAAAGAAATCCAGGCTTCTCAAATGCGTCATCGTCAGTATAAACGTTTTTCACAAACATGAACAGCACTTATATACATAAACGTTTCCTTTTCTAAATTTCTTCTTCAAACAAGCACTAATAGACGGTGTATGATGGTTTTATGGAATGTTTGCTTCAGCTAACATCATTTTTGAGCAAATGCTCCAGTTTTCAGGAACCTAGAAAGCATAAACCAGACGAGGCCATACTTGAGGAAACACGAATAAGCCTGACAAAGACAGAATTAAGCTAAGCTTAGATAAGACATTAGCATATCTAATGTACAGCTACAACTATAGGTTAACACGGGGGGGGGGTATGGGGGGTCCAAGCAGACCGCCAAAGTAAAAGCCCTTCCGGCGTCGGAGGCAAGGGCTCAACTTTTAGGAATTAGGGTTTGGTCAGGCTGGTTTGGAGGTCATGTTGCTGTCCTTGACCTTCACTTCTCGTCCCCAACGGTCTGCGGAGTTTAAATTTTTTATTCGGAGTTTTCTAGGTTCTGATTCGGGTCGCACTTCCGTGGCAAATTGGTGTTCTCCGACTATCGGGACGATAAAGCAACATTTGAATGAGAGGCCAAGACTGGTATCAAGCGTTGAAGTCAACTTAAGGGGGGGGGGGGTACGAACGGGTTGGCAGTTGGCACGACATCGTCGGAGAGAGCTACTTTTCCCCCCAACATTAGCCAGCATATCAAAGTAAAAAAGTTTAGGGTGGGCAACAATATATCTCATATACACCGTTTTTGGCAGGACGCCAAAGTACAAATTTTGGTACGCAAAATGGGATTTTTCAAAAATGGTTTTTCAGCTCTGGTGGATTAACAGTCTGACCAATTCTGAAATTTTCAGCCATAAAGGTTTACTGTTACCAGTGCTAAATATTATAAGTATTCCGGCTTTCGAGCGTTGCCTCCTTCTTCAGCTATAACAGCTCAAAGTTTGAAATTTGGCAAAAAGTTGTGAGGTGACCGTACGTCGTTTTCGATCTAATAAAATTGACAGCCCCTAGCTTACCCCAGCTTTTTACCAAATATTAGGCTCTAATAGGGGCAAACTGTCTGTGAGTTTCAAGGGCTTTGGTTTTCTGCTGCTAGCAAAATTTCTGTTAAGAAATAACCAGTGTTGGCATCTGGGATGGGATCCCATGGGATGGGATGGGATGGGATGGGATTGAAAACTCATCCCATGTGGGATTAGTGGGATTTTGTGGGATCATTTTGTCTTACAATGCCATCAAACACCGTTTCCAAATTTTGAAAAAGTGCAATATTTTTCTAAATTTGGCATGAAAATGTCTGTTCAATTGCATGACTGGCGTTTTGATGAATACCAGCAAAGCAAAGCATGGAGCTCTTTAAGGTGCTGGTATCGCTTTGTGTAAATGTAACCTCACAAGCTCCAATTTTCATGATGAAAGTTGATGAAACTTTCCAAATATGGTGTTCTTTTCGATCAGTCCAGCATTTCTAAAAAATCATTGGTTTTTGCATCTATTCTCTCAGTTCGTTGTCGATACCCATGATTGGTTGATATAAATGGAAAGCGGTCACGAAAATAACATTTTTGTTTTTACGATCTTTGAGCTATGGTAAGCTAAGGGGGGGTCAATCATGAAAGATTTTTAGATCACGGATTTCGTTCATTTTCACACATAAACTAACCACATGTCTTGCATATCAAGTTCAAATTTTGAGTTGTTTCGTTCAGTTCTCCGCCAGTTCGAGCCATCAACGGTGTGCAATTTGAATATTAGCGAGTACGAGAGTTCTGTGGCCAATTGAAGCAAATTTTCGGTAGTCAACTTCAAGTTTTTATAAATAAATATGAATAAATATGTTGAAATGATGCGATTTTGCAATATAGCCTGGTCGTAAAATGGTTGTCTGTAAAAATCAGAAATTTTTAAAATTTTACAGAAAAAACTTGATTTCTATGCCAAAAAATCTCTACACGACAAAAGATTCCAAGCAACATTGGGTTTCGCTTGAAACCTTTGTACATGTACTGCGCCGCTGTGGAATTAGAATTTTTAGTTAGGACCTCTACTTTTTTATAATATGCAGCTAATCAAAACTTAATGACCCTCATTTTTGGTCACCAAACGCGACAGAATTTAGCTAATTTAGTTCACTAACTTCAAAAATTAATTAAAATTTTTTTAATATCTAATTCAAAATTCTAATTCCACAGTGACACAGTATCTGTTTTAAAAGTGTAGAGTTTGTTTTAGAGTTTTAAAACTATACAAATTTTACCCGGTATCTTACACCATTGGCAAAACTGCGATTATTTTGTTTTAAACATAAATTTGTGAAAACTACATGGTTTGGCAGGATGAAAATTCGCTGTATTGCGGAGCGACATTTCTTTGACTTGAACTTCACCAGCAGCGAGAATGCTCAATGCGAAGTTGCAAATTTCGTGTCATCGCACATTTTGTGGATTTTCTGGAGTATTAAGACCTGGTGAGCCAAATCCATAAAATTTCCCTCGACCCACATGTCCTTCATATCATGGCACAAAATGAAATTTTGCCCGATTCTATAGTTTTGAGAAATCGATATATACATGTTTGATGGTCTATATTTTGTAGTAGTCAAAAAGCTTGCTGGTTTTTTTGCAAATTTTGCTTTTTTCGTAAGCTTTAAAACCATGTGTCAAATTCTTCCAACTCGAAAACTTGCGAAAGTTTACTGCGTTTCAAAATTCCCCTCACATAAGGATGCCACCACCTTAAGACCGTATGCCAATATTAAAATTTCAATGCTACAGCGATTGTAAGGTAAAATGCTGCAAGTGGGATTATATGGGATTGGAAAAAGCCAGTTTGGACAAATGGGATGGGATGGGACGGCGAATTTGAAAAAAAGGTGCTTATAGGGGTTATTTGAGCTGCCGAATCCGAATATGAAATTCGTTTTTCGATATGACGCTTCCTTCGTTCAGTATGCGCTTACAACTGTCTTAGAGCTTTTTGGAAAGATCGCCATCCATACTTCGAGAAATCAATTAGCATGTCTAAACATTGGAGCAAGGGTTAGTGACCCAGCTTTCGGCACATCCTGGTGCACTCACTGGCCTGTAATGCGCAAAGTTTCAGCCGATTCTACCACCGTGCTTTGGAGTAATTGACTCGCATCTTCGAAATGGAAAAAATAACAGCTACAATATCGATAATGTAATCTAGCACTGCGAACGCAGGGATTAATGAAATCACGTCATTTATACAAAGGTTAAGACAGATACTCGGAGTGTTAATTGGAGCAAAGTTGGGTTCATTTGGTAAACCACAGCTCATTAGAAGTTAGTTAACCTCCACCCGTATATATCTACAACAGCAGCAGCAGAACACCTACACCAGGAATGCAGCATTCTTCTTGTGAAAGAGCACAATCTCCTCCTCTCTAGCCAATTTGCCGCGGGATGCAGAGCTCCAGACCACCCTTGCCACTCAATAGCCCTCGAACCTCCCACCACTAAAGACATGAAGCGCCACCCATTCAGATGCCATCTTCAGTATCTGACAGCAGCCGACGACTCGCTCGGCCCTAGTGTTTCCGCCGCTGCACACTCACCTAGTCGAGAGGACCTTAACCACCCTTGGCAACAACAGAGTCCTCGGTCCGGTCGACCCCCGCCCACCATAGACAAATCAGAGCAATCTTTGCCTCGAGGAACCCGCTCAACACTGGCTCAACTCAGATCGGGACACTGCCGCCATCTCCTTAATTCGTACCAAAACCGTTTGGATCCGGGCACTGCGAATGTGTCCTGTCCTGAATGCGGAGGAGTCCTCCATGACACTTGTCATCTGTTTAATTGCCCAGCTCAGCCAACCGGGCTGATTGCCGATCACCTCTGGGACCGATGTTATAAAAATGGCTAATTAAGGCTAACCCGGGTTAAGTCCATTTTGGGGTGAACCCCAAAATTTTTGGGTTAGGTTAACCCTTGGGGTTAACTCTGTATTATAAAGCATTTTTGGGGTTAGGTTAAGTTAACCCGGTTATCTTATGAGTTAACCCCGATTTTAACCGCAATTAGCTCATGCAACTAGCTATCAGCTAGTAAGGATTTAACCCGGTTATTTTTGGGGTTAACCCTAAACCTAACCCTAACCCCATTAGCTAAACCCGGGTTTTGCTGACCCCATTTTTATAACATTGGGTTAGGGTTGATAACCCGGTTTCTAACACGGGTTAGCAATTTAACCGGGTTAAATCGCTTTATAACATTGGCCACTGGTCGGACCCAGTCAGTGTGGCACGCATGCTGGGTCTTCAAATTTAGGACGTTGAACTGACGGCGGACACTGGAGATGGCAACAGCAACAACACCACCTTACTATAAGTATCTTTGCTTTGCGTAAAACACTCAGGCAGCCACGAAAAATTCAAAAAAGAGTTACTATCAATTATGGTAGTTTTCAAACTGCCAAGTCTGTGTGCACACACAACCTAGCCAACTACGTTTCTAACCAAAGCCATATTTACTAGAGCATTCTTAAAATAATTTACTACATGCGAAATCTTAACCTTATACATAATTATATGTATGTACAAACTACAAAAGCAAGGTTACAACAATCATGCAGACTATAGCATCGGTACAAAAGAGAGGTCTATTCCAATACTACAGAAACAGAAATCAAGAAGCGGATAGAAAAAGTGAACTAACTAAGCAGACATGACAAATCTGAACAAAAATTACACAATCTTCAAAAATCAATGTTCAAAACGTACTGGTCATTTTGAAGTTCAAGAAAATACAAAAGTTTAGTATCGCACAATTGTACACATATAACTTCATGACAATAAATAAATAAAAATAAGAAATTCAAGTTTTGATAATGTTTCGAAAAACTAAACTCATTTCTGAGTCACAGGAGCGACAGTTGACTTCTGAGCTTCAGAATCGTCTCCAAGCATCTAGAAATAGTAGTGAGTACACAAACAAAATAAAAACAAAAGTGTACACGCCAATAGACTGAACCACATTTTAATTTTCGTCGACATACAGAGGTCAGTCGTCTGGTACCTCTTTCAGCACAGATTTGCGCAATACGCGATACAGATTTGGGACTGGAACTTCCCAAAGTCTGACGCAATGGGTCCTCCCTAGCTTAATGTCAGAACTCTCCTAGAGAGGAAGCGGAAGGCGACTGGCCAAAATCCCCAGAGGATGCCAAAATATCAAATTCCCCTGATTTTGTTAATTTGCTCCCCCTACTGCAGTTTAGAGGTTATCTATACATAGTGCAAAGAAAATCACAGCTGGCACAATCACAGAATCTCCACTCAAAATCAAAAGTATAAAAAATGTTAAATTTATTCTACACAATTACCGGACAGTTGAAAATTTCTGTCAACTTTTGAACCAGAGACTGGAAGTTTTCCACCAACAACTGATGATAATCTTGCTGATCCGAAACGATCAATCGCCCATTCAATTCCAAACATTCCCAAGAGACCAGAAGAAATTGCCTAAAAACCACAAAAACCATAAATTTAATTAATTCAAATTAAAAACTTCAGTTAGGTATTATATAATTAATTTTAAGCCATATAAATTGCATAATATTTCCGATAAAAAGCAATGCATACTTGAAAGTTTCCCTGAGCTCAACAAGTTTCTCGCCAAAATAGATGGCCATTTGTTCCTCAGTCATAAAGGCTTCGGCGTAGGCCAGTGGTCCAGCATTAACCTAAAAAAATTAATAATAAATATTTAACAAACTAAAGTAACACACTAATATAATTTATAACACACTAAAATAACTAAAATAGAATTTCTTCAGTTAAAAAAATAAAAATAAATTATCAAAAAGGAGGCGAGATTCGATCCAGCGATTTAGCGTTCCCCAAGCCAAGCACTCTACCAACTGCGCTAGGCTAGCGGAGACCTACCGTAGCCTGTACAGAACCCTGTAGTCGGAGCTGTAGTCGTTTGAGGTCAGTGGGAACGGCCAGGAGCACTTCACGAAGCTCTTCGGTTTTTGACTGGACCTCGTCCAGGGCGACCTCTAGCGGAGACAGTTCCCGACTGTAACGGGAGCTGACCAGAATCCGCTTCACCACATACGGAAAGGAACGTTTGGCTGAAATTAGAACAAAGAAAATATGGTAGAAATTAAAAACATTGTGAAGAAAATTAAAAAACAGTATTTATTATACATAAATTGACTAAACCATCGAAGAGCCCAGCTGCTTTACAAACTATACAGTTTCGAAAACGTTTGAATCAATCATTTCTGTTTGACTCTCTCAGCCCACAAAAGGATTCTGAAAAATACTGAATACCCATTAAACAATTATGCAAATTAGTGACACTTTGTCATGTAAACCAGAAAACTAGACCTACTCGTAAGAATAGTTCGTCGTTTGTACTGTTCAACCACGACACCGCGAGCTCTCCCGTCCTTGGTGAAGGGAGTTTCAAAGACAAACTTCTGCACATTGGTATGGCGGTCGTACTCTGACTGGGCGGGGCCGGTGGGGATCTGAAGGGGTCCACTCCCCGGTGACCCCCCAGGGGATGAGTGGACATTGGCCGTCGCCGGGGTCACGAGGACACTGGACCCTCCACCACCCTTGACCGGGGAAGACCCGGGGCTGGGGGATCGCTCAAAGTGGGGCGAGACGTGGGTGACCTGAATGTAGCCCAACTGTGGATCTAGATCTTCACTTTTCACCTAAAACATGCGGTGAAAATTGTATTATTGTTCAACGATAAGGCAAAATTTCGTTGGAACAAATTTACGTCAAGAAAATGAAGTAAACGCTGGCCAGCAGGCGGATCCACGAAGGATACAAGGCATTAATCATAGAGAAATAATGAAAAACGCCTGCCTGCAGTCACTAAGGCCGTAGCCTTAGTCCGAACAGGAGAGAGCCAATGGGCGCTGTGAGCGCTCTTACCCAGAGAGAACTAATCTCTGGAGCTCCTGCCTGGTTGTCCGCAGTGACTGCAGGCAGGCGTTTTTCATTATTTCTCTATGTTGGAACAAATTTAGTAACAGTTATCACTGACTACGTAATGCTCAATATCCGTTTCCGGAGCTAAGCATTACCAAATTATTGGATAATTTCATTGGTTAACGCGGGGGGTCTGGGCGGGGGGGGTCCAAGCCCCCCAACCCGGATAAGGTACAAGCCCTATTGCCGTCCAAGGGGTATCGAAACAATAGCCAAGGGGTAACCAAAAATAGTCGTAAAAATTAGTTTTTACAGTAAAATTTCCAAAAATTTCCGGCTGGACCGGAATTTTTAAGCTAAAATGTTAAATTGTTCAAAATTTAAGATTGTTTTGCAACTTTTGAATAAGATTAGCGGTATATATTTTTCGATAAATTTTATAAATTTTTTCTTGAGGTACAAGCCCCCCTGAAAATTTTTCAAGGTACAAGCCCTCAAAATTTTTTGGGGACAAGCCCCTCCAGGACCCTATCCTACGTTAATGTATGATTAAGATAATATATAATAATATAATATAAGATATTATAGAAAAACATCAGAATTGCATTGAATCGAATTGAAAAAATTTAAATATTAAGATTTAAATTTAAAATTGCTAAAAGCTTCCACCTTTGCAGAATCTGTGATCAAGTGAATGTTGGCGGATCCAAAACGTGATCCATAGAGATTCTTTAGGCGTTCCGAGAATTCAGCCAGGCTGGTCACTTTCGGTTCCTTATACACATACTCTTGACCGTGTAGATCTTCAAAATAGCTCTAAAACAAGAAAATACAAACAAAAAATAAAAGTAAAAACAAATAAAAACAAGCAAAAGGTCAAAGAAATACCATAAACCTAAACTTGGGAAAAGTTGACACTTACAGCTCCATAAAATCCGACCCGAAAATAGGTACCCAGCCGTCGTCTACCCGTTTGATTCAGCTCAATGATCCGCTGGTTGGCCTCATACAAAACCTTGTACGCGCTTGCCAGTGCCTAGAAAAAAAGTACAAAAAACCCTATTAGTTCAAAAATGAAACATTTTTAGATACGCTATTTACGTACATTTATCTATCACTTTACTTGGAAAAGGAGTGTTAGTTGTGTGTGTTAGTTTCCAAAAATACATGGGTTTTCCGAAAATCAACTACCCAAAATTCTAATTAATAATCATAATTGAAAATTAAATTATATTCCATTAATAATTTTAATAAAACGATTTTAAATCTATTTTAGTTGAACTCTAACAGGAAAGGCGCGTCGCTCCTCGTAGATGGGAATTATCAGACGATATAGGAATCCCAGCAGCTCGAATCGTTCCGCGTTCAACAGATACTGTACACATTCCTCTATCTTCTCTATGAAATCTTCCTGAAACAAAATAAAAGGGCAACTCATAAAAATGAAAAATTTAATCAAAAACCTGATAACTTAACAAACTTAATTAGTTATAAACTTAATTCTATTCTTTCGGGGAACTTTCGCACTTATTCCCCCCCCCCTCCGCAGAACGTCACCCCGCCGAGAAGTATCAAGACCAGGTATCCGTTATTCATAGAAAAGTTGCTCAAAAAGTCAAGTTTTCAAAAATTTAATTTCAGATTAATTTTTAGTGCATTTTTAATGCATTAATTACTACCATACTCCCCTCGAACATCAAATTTTCCAACAAGGTTCTGCAACTCCGTTCCCCACCAAAGGAAAACATTCGCCAGACAATAATTAAAGCGTACGCACATCAGTAATTTGTATATCCTGATTGGCGCCACCATCATTTTTCATTTCAGACTCGTCTTGCTGGATGTTGGCCGACACCGTACGAAATAGTTCACATCCGAATTTGAACACACCTGAAAGCAAAACCAAAAATAGAAGAATAATTATTAAGAATTTAATTTAATTATAATTAAATTAAAGTTAACAGTTAACACCAACCTCCTCAATATTTTCAGCAAAATCAAAGACCAAACATTTCTTGATGGTCCTTAAGCAAATTGCTTCAAAAATTCTTTGCCATAAGACGTGAAGAATTCCGAAGTGTCTACCACTCGCGCACCAGAACTTAGGTACTGCGACTCCTCCTCAACAACGAAGAGAGGGTTTTCCACAAACGGACACTTCGGAAAGGACAGACAAAGGACACCTGCAATACAGAGCTGCCTAACGTATAAATAAGCACTGTGCGCTTGCAGCATCAATCGGAGAGGTTTCATTCGCAAACAGATAAGCTAGAGTTAGACTGCCAACGGTCAACGGGTTGGCACGACATCATCGGAAAGAGCTACTGTTATCCCCAATTTTCCTGATTTTGATCGTATCGCACAGAAAAGTATACATTGGTCTTGGTACATTGGTCATTTTACACAATATCAAGGCACTAAATGGTAGGACTATAATATCTCTGCAAAATTTCGGCAAGGTACATAGCTTGTACATAGCGTTCAGGGCGCAGCGAAGTATATATGTATGCATGAAGCTACGCTGCGTGGAATCCTTTTAAACTTTAAGCTATTTTGTATCAAACCCAATACTGTTATGTGGCAAAAGATTAGCCAACTTTCCTAACATAGAACTCTTTTAGTTAATTTCGTGCCCTCCCCCTTAAAATTAGGCAGAAAATTGCTAAGCTTACAGAGTAATTATTTCGAATAAGATAACGTTGAAAGGGGTTTAAAGTTTCAAGATCTAAAGTTTCGATTTTGGCTATTTTCAAAAGGAATTGTGAAACTTTGAATGACTGTAGCTTTTTGTTCCAAAACAAAATTATCCATATAAATGCATTTAACTAAAGTCTGACCAAAAAATCTTGGAACCGAACTGTGAGCGCCTCCTGAGTTAACCTTTGAAGTTAGTCTACAAAATATATATTTTTAGAAACCTCAGGAGGGGGAGAATCCGGTAAAACCATCATATTATCCGGTCTATATCCGGTAACCGGATACCAAATCGATAAATCGCTTCAGATTCGGAAAGAGAATGCTAATTAATTTATGCTCTAGTATATTGGTCCTTGGCCCAGGACATTTCCGAAAATTCAGTCAGATCCGGTCCATATCCGGTGACCGGATGTATCGTACAGTTTCGCCGATTGAGTTTTTGTTTTCCTCAGGTCGAAATTAGGAAATGTAGGAAATTTTATCCGATTTGGACCAAAACTGCGTGATCTATGGCCATATACGGTTCGAAAAAAACTGGAAAATAGGTTTTTCCGGTCTGTTGCTTTCAGTCTGAATCGCGGATAAAAAATGTTCGTTTTTGGCACCATGAAATATTTGGGAGGCTACTTTCATTTTACCGGTGTCAAAGTAATCGAATCGTTTCCGGTTCTGAGCTTTAAAATTTGACATTTCATGGGGTATTATCTCGGTATCCGATGATCCGGAAGTCAAATTATTTCAGTAAAATGATATTTCGCCTATCCCTGACAAGCATCAACCTCAAATTGCTTCATATCTACTGTAGTTTTTGAATGATAGCATTTTAAAAATAAGCTATATTGCGTGCGACAAAGCTAAGCGTATGGGATCAAATCTCATATCCGGTTTAACAATTAGACAAAACAAGCAAAAGTAGCACGTTTTTAAAATGCTATCATTCAAAAATTAATGAAATCTCAAATTTCAAAGCTCTTCTTCTTCTTGGCTGGCGGCAATCGGTTATCCATATGGGGAGCCTCCACCTCCATGCCCAGCACACGTCTTCCCAGGGCAGACCACAAAGGGAAGTCCGGAGTAGGGCAAAAGCGTCCACCCGCTCGGCAGCATAATTTAAGGACAGGACGTATCCAGCTCCGACATGACTGATGATAAAACCAGAAAGGGAAAGGATCAGCCATGCCCCGCAAAATTGGAACCCATCTAGCGCCGTTGACCAGACGGATGCCAGGGGACACCTGTGGGGATCTCCATTTGATGGGGTCCTTTTCCATCGGATTTCCCACGGAGGCGGTTCCATTGCACCCCATTTCAAAGCTCAGAACTGGAAATCGACTGGATATTCGATTACTTTAACACCGGTAAAATGAAAGTAGTCACCCAAATATTCATTGTGCCAAAAACGAACATTTTATATCAGCGATTCCGACCACCAGACCGGAAAAACCGATTTTCCGGGTTTTCTCCGAACCGGATATGGTCATATATCACCAGGCGCGTAGCCAGGGGGGGCAAGGGGGGGCATGCCCCCCCCGAAATTGGATTGCCCCCTGCAAATATCTGCCATTAGGAAATATTTATGACGCAGACAGCAGCTGCAGGCTGCGTTGAGCCTGAGAATTGATGAAAATTAAAACAATTTAGAAGTAAAATCCAAAATTTTTCGCGCCTTCGGCGCGAATTATTGCAGATTTCGTCTTCGTCAATCTTAAAATGTCTTTTCAATTCTACTAATCGAACTACTACTCAGATATCGACTCATATATATATATATATATATATATATATATATATATATATATATATATATATATATATATATATATATATATATATATATATATATATATATATATATATTACTTACAGGTCGTGCGCTGTGTTTTTTGCTTAAAACACGTATGCACACACTTTATTCCGAAAAATAGCAAAACGTTTTGGCTACCCTGTAACTTTATATATATATATACAAGTTAGCATTTCTTCATTAGTTAATTCCCTTCATATAAATTTACGAACAGGCTTTCTGTTGTTTAAACCAAACTGCTTTTGATTATACTAAAGGAAGAAAAATGTGCTCAGAAAAATTCGTTTCAGACAGCAAAAATAAAAAATTCGTCAACTTCTGGGGGGCTGGGCCCCCCAGACCCCCCAACTACTGGATAGAGTCAGTTGTGTAAATTATTCAAAGGCGGCATCTTTTATTTGCTGTTACATATATCTCTTAAAAATGGTTAATTTAAAACCCGAAAAATAAGCTAACGTAATAAAATGCATGCGGTTCCCCTTTTAACTGCCACAATTAAATTTAAAAAATTTTGGCTTGCCCCCCCCCGAATTTTTTCTGGCTACGCTAGTGTATATCACGCAGTTTTGGTCCAAAAAAATTTCCTATACAGACTAATTTCAAACAGAGGAATCCAAAAATTCAATCAGCAAAGCTGTACGACCTACCCATCTTGTTGTACAGATTTTGTGACCAAGACGTCCGGCCACCAGACATGGACCGGATGTGACCGGATTTTCGGAAAAGTCTCAGACGAGGGACCAATATACTAGAGCGTGGATTAATTAGCATTCTTCCCGAATCTGAAATTTTTTACCGATTTGGTATCCGGTTACCGGATATAGACCGGATAATATGATGGTTTTACCGGATTCTCCTCCTCCTGAGGTTTCTAAAAATATATACTTTATATAGACTAACTTCAAAGGTTAACTCAGGACGGGCGCTCACAGTTCGGTTCCAAGATTTTTCGGTCGGACTTTAGTTTCTGGTCGTGATTTTAGCAGGATTTTAAAATTATAAATTTATAAATTAAGTATTCTAAGAGTGTTCCAGTGGGAAACTGAAAACATTTTGTCTTCTATTTATGCTGAAAAGTTGCGAAGTAAATGCGGTTTTCTAAAACACAGAATACGTATGAATTTAAGTATTAAAGTTTATTGAATTATCTACATAAGTGTCTAAAGTTAACTAATAAAAAGTTGACGGAAAAACGGTTATGGACCCAGAAATCCGTTTTACACAAATTTTCAGCAAAATCTGAGACTCAGCATGCAAGCAAATTTTTCCAAAAACTCCTTTGCCATACGATACGAAGAATTCCGAAGTGTCTACCGATCACGTAGCAGTCGTTAGCTACAGCGACTCGTCCACAAAGTCAAACAAGGAGAGGGTTTTCAACAGACGGACACTTCGGAAAGGACAGACAAAGGACAGTTTCAATTTAGAGCTGTCTAACGTATAAATAGGCACTGTGCACTTGCAGCATCAATCGGATAGGTTTCACTAGCTACGCAGATGAAAATTGCGAAGAAAACTGTTGCCTGACTTGGCTGATTAGAAAAAATATAGAAAAGTCGGCCCAAATTCTAATCATATTGAATTCCCGACACATCTACTTTGTCAATGAAATTAACTACCTCTATACTCTGTGCAAAAGTTTTGTTTACAGAGTAATTATTGCTTTCAAGTAATATAACGTTGCCAGAATATAAAGTTTCAATTTTGGCCCATTTTCAATAGGAATGGAAAATTTTGAAGGTTTCGGTATGTCAGTCTAATTCCGACTAAGTCTAGAAGTCGCAAAACTTGCCCAATGACCCAGTGGGATAAAATTGGGTACGCGTAATTGTGTTAAACGGAAAATTTTCTATATCCAATGATGCAGCCAAAAGTGACAAAAATTGTACAATTTATATACCGTTTATAAAGTAGGAGGAACACGAATCTGAAACGGAATGTTAGCTCCCTTTTGAATTGATCAAAAGTTGCTCTTAAATTCATGTTCTGCGAAAATTAATCCTATAGACAAAGTCTTGAAACACTAGTGACTTTCGAAGCAACCGTTACTGGTCGAAAACACACGAATACTAAAGTTTAGCTCAACCGGTCAAGTTCTGCGAAAATTGGGGAGCGCCCTAAACAACTGGATGTAAACGAATTCGTTCACACTACACATGTTGGCGTGAGTAATGCTGAAAGTCGAAGTGTCGAGCACCCCAAACAATGAAACTGCATATTATTTCAAACACTCCAAGCGGAAAACACAAGTGAGCACCAGAATTTAAGTGCTAAATCCAAATTTAGTCATAAAGACAAAGTAGGAACGGACTAAAACTTTTGGGCTACTTCCCACCCACCCCCCCCCACGTTGCTACTTCTAAGCGAACCCTCCATCATAAGTCCTACCAAGAGTAGATGATAGGAAGAGTATGACACGGGACTCTTCCTAGTGTAATTGGCCTGTCAGATGCTCGGCACATTAAGGCCGAAATCTCGGGGGGGGGGTTTACGGTTAACACAGTTAACCATATGTTTATATGCGTTTGAACTAAAATGAATCTGATTGGCTAATCCCCTACCTTATGTCAAAATTACGTGTATAAGGTGACCCCCTCCCCCGAGATCGCGGGGGGGGGATCAGCTTAACGTTGTTAAGCGTGTGTCTAGATGCGTTTGAACTTAAATGCATTTGATTGGCTGCTTAGCTGCTGCTATTGAAATGCACTGGTGAGGGCAACGATAGCTAAGTAACCAATCAAATGCATTTCAGTTCAAACGCATATAAACACATGGTTAACTGTGTTAACCGTGACCCTCCCCCCCCCCCCGAGATGTCGGCCTTAATGTTCCGAGCATATGACAGGCCAATTACACTAGCAAGGGTACGGTGTCGTACTCCTGCTATTATTAACTCTTGGTCCTACTTATTTAAAGTGATGTGCTCCTACCAGTCCGTTTCAGGTATTCGGCCAGGAGGGCAGCCACATGAACATGACAGTAGGCGGCCTCAGACCAGTTGCCCTGGGCAGCGTGCAGATGCCCCAGCGATTCAAGCCAAGTGCGCCGCAGCAGGGGCATGGCGCTGTAGCTGTCCGCTAGGGAATGCTGTAGATCGGCCAGCATTTCCGGGTCCTCCCCGTGGTCACGCAGCGCTGCCGTTGCCATCAGCACAGTACGCATACGGCGAACCATATCCTGAAATACCAAAAAAATTTTAAAACATTTAAATTAAAAAAACCAAAATTTTAGAAAACAGGTACGTACGTACATATGTGAAATAATTAGTTGTGTGGCAAACGTACCATCAGTTTTACATTTATACCATTATCGCGTGGCTTCTACATAATAGTAACACATAATATAACTGTTGACTACAGAAAGACACATTAGTGGATCGAATCGAAATAGTTTTTCAGCTAAATTCTCATACATAGGGTAATGCTTTACGTCGCTGTCTCCGTTCAAAATTTAAGGAAAAAAAAGCAAAATAAAATATTTTGAAGTATGTAAATTCGTCCTCCTGGTAAAGTTCGTACCTTAACTTCATGCGGGAATGAGGTATACTTCATGCTCTTATCAGTGGTAGCCAGACTGCTCAGTACAGAGAGGGACTGATGAAAGACTGGACTGCTTAGATTGATGGAAGCTCCCAGCAGTTGAGATAGTGATATGATTACCTGTAAAATAAATGACAAAATTAGGTAAATACCGAGAAAAGACAAATATTAGGGGCAAAAGTCAAGCAATAATTCTCCAGCAAAATCTAAAAAAACACATTTTCTTGCACTAGTGTAATGTGGGTAATAACGTCCCCGTTATCACCCCCCTTCCAAGTCCTTTCCTAATTCCCACTTTCGCTGTTTTTCCTAAAACTCCCCCAAAATCCCCCAAATTCCCCATAAATATTGTATTTTTATAATTGTTGGGAAGTCCGATAATTATGTATTATTTTGTATGTAAACCCCTCCCCTAAAAACTGTGCAGTGCTAACTTTATGCTCATCTTTCGAAAATTATTTAAAACCAGTTATTTATGAGCGTAAATTTAACATTGCACTTATTTCCAATCCTTGTTGGCTTAGCGAAGATAGACCCTCCCGTTCCCAACGCATAACAAAATTCTCCTTGAATGATTACATCATCTTTTCGTCAGTTGGGAGATTTTGAAGTCAGTGAGAGGTCGGTTCTTGAGATTGGGGCCCCACCCTTTTGCCGTCTACACCTAAAAGCGTAAGTCTCTACTTTTTCCCTTTTCTTTAAAAACCCTTTTTAATTGAATCTCTAACCCCTTCTTTTGCTATAATCCCCCCTCTTTTTACTTATCCCTTATTTGACTTCTAACCCTTCCACTCCCCATTCCGGCCTAACTTCGCGGGGTTGCCCCCGTTTTCCCTCTCTTCCCCCCGGGGGTCTAACTTGGCTAGCTAACTTCCCCCTCCCTATTTTTGCTGCATTCCTGTGCTGTCCATTTTGTTGCTGGTCCCCTTTCCTTTGTCTGTGTCCCCTTTTGTGCTCCTCTCCCTGTTATTGTGCGGGTAGCCCGCTGTACCTTACCAGTCTTGTCTGGATACCGCCGGACGGACTCTCTTGTTGTATCCTTGCCCTGCGTTGTCCCAATAAACTCGTCAGTTGTCTTTTAACTATTTTACTTAACTCTTTTTACTAAGCTTTACTAGTTTTTGATCTCTTTGTCTAGCTAGGTAGTGCTCTGGGAGTAGCCCGGAGCTGACTTGTAACTGAGCCTATTTTTGTGTGCGTGTCCCCCCAATTTTGTTAGGCGCCCCGTTGGCGTCCCCCAAAAAGTGTCCACTCCCCCCTTGGCGAGGCAAGTCGGTGGTAGAGAGCCGCCTGGACTAAATATCTCCATCCGCAGTCGCAGGTCAGCGTCTTGCGCACAGTTCCACTTGTAAAATTTGGGGCGTGAGCTCAGTGGTTAAAATCCCTAGCTCCCTCATATTTTACATTAGGCTGCCAGTTCCAGGCTCTCCCCTAGTATTTTTCCCCCTGATATATTTTTTCTATTTTCCTCCTCCCCTAAACTAATTTTTCTAGCCCCTCCCTCAGCCCAAAAATTCTTTTTAGAACCCTAAATAATTTTTCCCCCTCCCCATTTTACTTACCTTGACTGGATTCGCCGGTCTGATATACCCATCCCCCCCGTGTGGATTCACAAAGGTCTGCAATTGACGTCATTCCCAATTGCAAACCTTTGTGTTAAATTTTTTGGCCCGCCCCCGCATCGCTTGAATCCTTATCAGGCGCCTGACTTTGCTTGGGCCCTTTGAAGCGCCGCCCACGCATCGCTTAAAGTCCCAGTCAGACGCCTGACTTCCTGTCAATTCCCCGTGACTTTTATTAGTCCTGTTTCCTTTTTGTTGACGAGCGGTGCGTTTATTTTTCTCACTTGGTTTATTTTGCTGAATTTCTAGTGTTGTGTTATTTTTTCCCTTTCCTTTCGGAATTTATCCTTATAGTTGGGCAGACCAACTTTCCCTCTGATTATCACCGGGACCACGCCAAGTGATAATCCACTCCCATTATACCAGCAACTCCCTGCCCGACCTACATTTATATCAATTTGCCCCCCCCCACCCAGAAAATTTTTGGGAGGGAAATATAAAATTTTGTAAAATTTGGTTAGATTCCAGGACCCGCCCAGGAATCTAACCTGGTATTGTTGGCCCTTGTCAGCCCCAACTGGTGGACTGCTGCTTACCCCTTGGACGGATTCCCCGAAAATCCAGGTCGACCCGGAGACTGACCCAACCCCCGAATTTTGGCCTGAAATACGTACGTATTATTGGAGTTTCGTGTCCCTGGCCTAGAAACCCCTAACCTTTCCTAGTTATATACGTATATCTCCCAAAAAGTCCCTATCGCCCCCAAGTGCTGCCCAAATTTTGATATACGTATATAACTAATTTGGTAAGTTGTCCTTTTTTCTTGTGTTTTGTTAATAATGGATAATCGCCCCCCTGAAGACGACCCCTTTGACAGTAAACCCAGAGTGGCCCGATCCCCTGACCCTCCCCCTCCTGACCTTGGGGCCGTGGTCGGAAGTTCTGGGCAGCACGGATCTTCCGTCCACATCCGCATCGGGTCAGGACTGAGTCCCGAGGACGATCTACACCCCTCGTTGGACTACCCCCAGGACGGAGGTAGGGGAAGCCCCTCCCGTCATGACCGATCTCCTGACCCTCCCCCTCCTGACCTTGGGGCCGTGGTCGGAAGTTCTGGGCAGCACGGATCTTCCGTCCACATCCGCCTCGGGTCAGGACTGAGTCCCGAGGACGATCTACACCCCTCGTTGGACTACCCCCAGGACGGAGGTAGGGGAAGCCCCTCCCGTCATGACCGATCTCCTGACCCTCCCCCTCCTGACCTTGGGGCCGTGGTCGGAAGTTCTGGGCAGCACGGATCTTCCGTCCACATTCGCCTCGGGTCAGGATTGAGTCCCGAGGACGATCTACACCCCTCGTCGGACTACCCCCAGGACGGAGGTAGGGGAAGCCCCTCCCGTCATGACCCCACGGTTCATTTGGACGGTTCTGACCCGAGCGAAGAAGCCCCACCCCCCAACCCCACTCCCCTGGAACAGCCGTCCGGAAAGCCCCAACCCAAGAAAAAACCCGCTCTGGGTTTTTGTCCCAAAGCCCCGGCGTGTCCTGGATGGGCTCCCCCTCCCCATCAAACCCCATTGGAGTATTTCTATGGTTATTCCCCCCATACCCCCGGATACCCTAAACCCCATTTGCCTACTAGGGAAGCCCTGGTAGTGCAAACCTGCCCGTCCACGAAACGCCATGCCAAATCCATTGCGGCCTCTAGTGGAACGAAACCATCCCAAGGCCCCCACGATCAGATCAAATCCCGCCCATATGGAATTCGAAATAATTCCAATTCTTACCCCCGTAACCACAACTCCAGAACTCATGGGCCCAGGTTGTGCTTCTGGTGCACCCAAGAGGGGCACGGGTGGCAATACTGCCCCACCCGTATACGCGCAGTCGACAACCTGGGGCCCAACCACCCCGGATTCCTACGTATGTTAGCGAGCCCGAAGGTGATGGCCAGCCCCCAACCTCAAGCGCGGACCCCCCTTCGCCAACAAGGAGGTGACCTGAGTGACCTCCAACCCCAACCCAGTCCTCAAGTTAGTCATCAACCCACTTCCGATGGCCTTTTCCAGAACCAGGGAAACGCCAACCTGGGGCGCCGTCAGTAAGCCCCGACGTGCGCCCCCGGTCTGACCCCTACCCAGTTAATATGGCGCCCGTGTACGAAGTGACTGATAACCCTCGGATGGCCAATCGGAGCTCAGAGGAGCCCGAACCCTTACCCTATTTCTCACCAAGTGGCCATCACCCGGAGTCACATCAGTCCCCGACGGTCTCAGTGTCCTCTTGTTTAACGGAGTATACCCCATCCCCACCCTCCTCCCAATCTACGAAACCCCCCAGCCTGTTTGACCACGAGGTCGAACCCCCTTACCCTGTCCAACGTCGCCTTTCATTTTTGGAGCCCAAACGCACACGAACTTGTCAGTGGAGGCCGCGGACTTGCCTACCCACCCACCCGGAGTGTAGCCCCCAGCCAGCAGGGAAAAACTTGGTGTTGCGAGGTTGCGAAAGGTTTAATCGTCAGCAGTGGACTCCCCCTCGCGGATGCTACGGGAAGCCCGTAGCGTCCAACAAGATCCAAGTACCTATCCCCTCCCTAATTGATCCACTGTTGACGCCCAAAATTTTACCTCGTACAAACCATGTACGTACATTTAACCAAGTACGTACACATTCCACCCCTAAGTTTATTCTAAGCCCTGGGGAGATGTTGCTGACTGGCGAGGGCCAGCAACACCTCCCCAGTACCTCGCATCACCAGGATGGTCCCACTACAGCTACCCCTACCACGGCCTCCACTCGCAATGCCCCCGGAAACTCCCACCCCATGCGGGACAGAGGAAACTACTCTTGGAAAATAGTTTCCCGACATTCCAAGCGTGCTCGTCACGACCACGCCTCCCCTATTGCTATTTCCACTAACCCCTTTGGCCCCGACCAGTGGGCTCCGTGCTTTGAATTGGGCGACATGTTCCAGGATCCCCGAGAGTCGCTCAGCCCGGTGGAGGATCATCAGCAGGAATCGTACCCAAAACTCCCTAAAGCTGTTGAGAAGTCTCCTGGGGACTTCTCCTCAACCATGAACCTTACCCGCCAAAAATTCGAAGAATTCGAAAGCCTGCTGTTGAACCTTCTGGGCCGAATTCGTCAGTGCATGGAGGAGCTGGACATGTCCGGTCAACTCTGCCAACCCCACGAGTCCACCAGAAGCGACTCTTTGCCCAAACCCAAACGACTCCCTCGACCCCACCTTCGTCAGCGATCCCAATCTATGGGAGAGCTAACCTTGCCACCCGAAAGCCCAATTCCTGCTACTACCAATGAGCCCCAGCCGCCAACCCCAGCGGCTACCCCTACTACCCTCACTACCCAAAATGCCTCAACTCAGGTTTTAGAGGTTGAGGACCCTGAGACCCAGCCCAAAACCACTGCTCTCTTGGGAGAGCTGGTCCATCAAACAGAAAGTCCCACCCCTGCTGTTATCAATGAGCCTCAGCTGCCAACCCCAGCGGTCATTCCTACTACCTTCCCTACCCAAAATGCCTTCGCTCAGGTTTCGGAGGCTGAGGACCCTGAGACCCAACCCAACCTCACTCCGCTCAGTAACCTGAGTGACCGAAATCAATCCTTTGAAGCCGAGGACGCTGAGGCTCAAGATACTCCTGACCATGAACAGACAGGTCCCGTCAGTGACCTCGTCCAAGCAATCCTGACTGACACTACCCCTTTTTACGTGTCCCAGTGTACTCGTCTGCCCTCCCAAAAAAGCCCCCACCTGCTAGTAAGTATTTTTGGTGTGAAGGCCCTAGCCCTTTTGGAGTCCGGTGCGAATGTCTGCTACATATCCAAGGCATTTTTCGACCATGTAAATGCCTCCGGTACCCTCTCCCTTGCCCGTCATACCTCTGCGGCTTCCAAATTCTCCACAGCTGCGGAGGATACGTCCCTTGACATATTGGGGAAATGCGAGATACCCTTTTTGTGCAACGGGCACAAATATTCATTTCCCTTCCACGTTGCCCAAGGTCTGTATCAAGATTTTATTATTGGTTATGACCTCATGCAAAACTATGATTGGTCCGTAGTCCCCAAGTCCCATTCCCTTTCTACCCCTATGTGGCAGACATCACTCCTTACCCCAGACGAGTTACGGGCACTGGCCGATAAATTTTGTATTACCGTAACGAACAGTGTCATTTCCGGCAACCTTATCCAAACCCCGATAATCTCAGGCACTTGCAGCCCGCCTAGTTGCCTGAGCACATGGCAGGCCAATACCAGCAACACTTGGGATCTTGTTGTTGCTACCCTCGAAACGACACCCTTGCCCAAGCCTATTAATGCGTTATCCCCATGATCTACGAATCCCATGCCCAGAAACCGCTAAACGAAAAACCCGTAATGATTTATTTTGGTAAGTTTGTAAACTGTTTTTAGAGTTATGTAGGATAACTCAGGGGTCCTGCTGGTCAGGACCGTACTCCCCCATATTTTTTTATTATTAGGGTTACGCTACGTGGTAACTCAAAAAGGGTCTGGAGTGTTAGACCCTTCGCCTTGCCCGACATGGTATACGCACCCGTCCCCTTCCCCTTAATTTATTCTTCCCTTCCCCCTCTTCTTGGTATGTTAATGTAGGCCTACACCACGCTTATTAATTAGTTTGATGCGCATCAATATAAATACGTAAGTAGGGTGTTTTGTTTGAATGTTCGTTTAGGTGTTTGGTTGTGGTATAAATGTACGTATGCATGTCTAATTTTGTATAAATGTTTCTAGGGTCAAAAATTGTAGGACCCTACGTTCGATAACTTTTATATATATTATTTTCAAATTTTTGGGTTTTTCTCTTTTCAGTCTAAAATTGGGGTTTTCCTTTAGTATATTTATACATTTTTTGTATACTTATACGATTTATATTACTTTTATTATTCTTCTTTTACGATTTCTATTTAAACTAAAATGGGGTTTTTTATGTCTTTTTCTCTTTCTCCCTCACGTTACGACCCTTTATTAGTTATATGTATGTATTCTAATAACTCCAAAATTTTTCTCCCTTTTGGGTCCTACATACGTATGTATTTTTGATTCCTAGGTATGCATGTTTCGTATGTGTGGTATGCTTGTTAATTAAATTGGTATGTTCACCCCCCCTCCAGTTCTTTGTCGTTTTTCCCTCCGGTTCGTTTGGGTTGCCTGTATGCTACATACGTACAGGCAAAAACTGCAGGTAAGTAGTACCTCGTACCCTAGGACCGTACCGTAAGGTCCGGCCGATCCTACGTATGTACCTGTATACCATGTCCAGTTCTTTTTATGATTTTAGTTATTTCGACCGATGGTCGAAATGAGGCCAATCAGCTCGATACGGAGCACGGCCCACCCTTCACACCCTGTTTGGCATATTTCAAAGTGGGTTTGAAATCCCAAACTTCTTCCCTTTGTCCTTTCCCCAAAACCTGTCCTGTCCCCTGCCCCCTACCCTGGGTTTTTCGTACCCTCCCTACAACTACCATTTCGGTAGTTCACTTCCAAAATACTGACACTGTTCTCACCCCAGCACACTCTTTCTTACAATTCTTCACCTTTCTGTGTATGCACTGCTCTTTGTATGTTTCAGAGCTGGTGCTTCCTTCGTAACTTCAGTGCATTATTATTTGGTATGGACGTTGTTTAGTGGGCACTGACGTGATTCTTGCCCAAATTGGTGCTGGTCTCTGGCTTTTGTATGAGCCGGGGAAACTCCATTAACTTTCGCGAAGGACTCATTTGGCCCCGAATACGACGACCTGACCCTCCTCAACCCTTGGACGTCAACAGCTTTGCCCAATTCCCCGAGCTTGTTCAAGCTTATTGGAACCCGGTGCTACCGATGAGCCAGAATTCCCCTACAAGAGAGACTGGGCAGCCCGGCTCTCAAACCCTCCCCAATACCCTACCCGCCTCTGAACCCGGTCCCCAACGGTCTCCTGCGGGCCCGTCCGCGGAGACCCCGTCCCGACCCCCTGCGTCTGAAATTCTACTTGTGAACCCTATCGTACGGTACACAGACCACCCCCCAGTCCCTAGCCCCGGTTCAGTTTTATCGGATGGCGGCAGACCGCCGTCCCGCCCAGCTGGTACTCCGCCGGCTGACACCCCTTCCCCCGCAGCCAACCCCGACAATGGGATACAAGGTACAGTATCCCAAGCCCAGGCAACTCAGGCCGCGCAGGCAGTGCAGACACCCCCAGTCTCGACTGCCCCTCCCGGCCTGAGTAATTTATTCTCCTCAAATGTGCCAATTCCCGACACCAGAATTGGCACAATCCCCTACCTACAGTCACGCCTCCACCATTTCGTACCGGTCAACTAATTCCCAGGTATACAAAGAGGACCACGCCTCTCCCCAAGCGACCCAGCAACCTGGTCCCGCCGGGTTTGCTTCCCCAGTGCTGGCGGCAGCATCTGACACCCCCCAAGCATCCCAGCAACCTGGTCCCGCCGGGTTTGCTCCCCCAGTGCTGCCAGCAGCACCTGACATTCCCCATTCATATCGCAAAACCTACCCCCCTCCGGTTAAATTGCGGAAAGCTCCCCAAAACCCCCAAGTGGTCCGTGAAATGCCTACCTGGCCCAGCCAGGCTACCGATTGAGCAGGCTTTTTGCACGGACCGCCGTCCCATCTGTGCCGCCTAACGTCGGAGTACCACTTCCCCAACCCTAAGGAACATACCTGTTGCACCCAGGGTATGGATCCCCTCCCCCACATTCAAGACATCGTGTACGAGGCACACGAAGTCTATACCCACGCTACCTTGGCTCACCGGGCAGCCCGGCAAGTCAATTTCTGTGACCTTCAAATGGCCCTCCAACTGGCTCCCACGGCATCCTACGGCCCCCGAGGTACCCAAGACGTCGTCCAGCATCGTCGTCTGGGTGCCGGCCCCCTTTACCCAGCCCTGGAATTTACCGCTCTAGACGCACGCCCCTCCCGGCGTCAGCGTCAGGAGCTAACCACCATTTATGAGGAGATCATGTTTGTCGGTCCTGTCGAACGATCGGCCCCTGGCCCGTCCCCTCTTGGTCCTTTGATTTGGACCTTGACACCTCCTGCCCAACCTCCCCATATCCTTCGCGAAGCAATGTTCTTTCCCTTTGCCCGGCTTATTTGTCAGTCGTCTCAGTGGCACTACCCCCAACTCCCATGGGCCGAGACTGACTGGCGACGGATGACGGCTGCGCGCCACGGTCGGCCTCACCCCTCGGACCCCTCCAACCGTCACCGTCGACAGCAAACCCCACCCCCTCCCCCTGCCCAAGCCCGAATCCGACAACGCTCCCGGGAGCGCTGTGATACTTCCGGCAGTGCCCAATCTGGCGCGAGCGCTGCCTCCGGTTCCAGTCGTGCTCAGGCTGCGAGCACGTCCCCTCCCCCGCCTTCGCCCCAACCCAGACCTTGCCCTAGGTCGTGCCACAGAGATACAGTACTTCCAGACATCCTGGAGTTAGCGGTGGTCCTGCTCCCACACCGCTTATCCCTCCCAGCGGGGAATAGCTGTCCCCACCCCCTCAGCTGTCCGGATCAGCGTCTGTTCGATCTGGTCCCCGCCCGCCAGCCGAGACCGCCTCAGGACGTCGTTCGGCGGCCTCGTTCACTTCCATTGAGATTGTGCAGAAGCCCAGCGGCCAACTCAAGCCGCTAGTCCAGAGGCTCAGTTGGCGGCAGCTCAGCGAGGGGTAGCCCCTCCTGCGCCAACTGAGCATCGTTCCCGGTCCACCACCCGGTAAAACCCAAGTGTCCCAAATGCTGAACTCGTCCCCAGAGTCCCTGAAGGCCAACTGGGCAGGTGGCCTCAACACCCGGGCTATGGTCCGCATAGCCTTCCAACTCCTGTACGAGAATCCATCTCGTCACCTACCCCACCCACCTCTTTGCTGAGTCCTCGGATGACCCTCTCTGGGATACTGGAGTCCTGGCCCCCCCTCATCAACGGCCAACCCGCCGCGTCCATCGGAGAAATGGACCCGGACGTCTACCCGGACCTCTACAACCCTGCCGCGTGGACCGGTCCTAACGTAGCCGGATGGATCTGGCTGGAAGCCCTCCTGTGGTTTCTCCAAGGTGGTCTAGACGATTTCTTCCTAGACCCCAAGACCCGTGAACCCCTGACCCAAACCCAATTCTCCGCCTTCCAGGACATCCTCCTTCAGCGAATCCGAGCCGTGGCGGAGCGCCGCCGCCGTGGCCAATCCCATCCACCCTTTTTCGACGATCGTAACCCTCCGGCCAGTCTCCGTGCGGCTCCCCTCGTCATGGATATTAACCGCCATAGTGTCTTCATGGCGGGTACCCATCCAAACTCCAGGTCCAAGGATGTATACTGCCCGGCGGCAGGTATCACCCACTACAGCCCTGCCTTCCCCCAATTGGCGGACGAACCCCTTCCGATCGATCCTCGTTCCCCGGTCCTCCGCGGCTGGTAGGCCGATCCCTCCCCTGTCCCTCGTCCTCCTGCCCCCCGTCCCTCCCGGCCCTTCCGTCCCATCCTTCCTACTGACATTTTATCCTCCATTCTGGCGAATTCTTAACCAACACCGTTGGACATTTATGGCTATTCATGATCCGTCCCTCCCCTGGCCCTGCCCATCGACAGCTTCCCCTATGGACGTGGTATTATCCCCTACAGTCCCCACATGGCGCACCCTAAACGTCTTTCCAGCCCTGGATCGTGGTCCCTATTTTCTGGATTTTTATCATCATATTTCTATTATGCTCTTATTGGATTTATGGCGCCAACTCCTTTTTGCCAGTGCTATATGGACACTGTTCTGGTCCCTGTCCCCTACAGCTGAACTATGATGGGTAGTCCCTGATCCTCCTCCTTCCGCCCCTCCAGCTCTGAGTCATACCTTCCAAGAAGAACAAATTTGGTGGATATATGGAACTTTCTAAAATTTGTTATTTGTTATTTCATAGTCTCTTTTTCATCTCGTCATGTATAGCATAATATGTACTGTACGGTGCTTAACATTTTAAAAATTTATTCCATTCCACATTCCAAAAGGTTTCTCTTTTAACATTTTAAATTCATTGGATTTTCTTTTAAAACTAACATTCTTTGAAATTATTTTAAAACTAACATTTTATCTTCTTGGAATTTTCAAAAACATTATATTGTTCTAACCTAAGTTCATTACGTACGTATATACTGCCAATTCTGTTGCTCATTTGTTTTTTCTTGTTTATGTTGCTCTAATTAATCAAAACTAAAAACCTATCTTAAGCTCAACCAAATCCCTTTTTTCCCAATCATTTTCTCCTTTTATCTTTCACTTAAAAGAAAGCGCCTCTTTTTGAGAGATTATGCTGACAAAAATCCCACCCTCCCTTTCTTGCCACTTTCTTTTGATTCTTTGTGGGGTAGTCCATATATTGTGCCAGTTTTGTTTCCTTCCCCCAGTCTGAACAAAGTAGGGCCGCTAGGGTCTTTTTCCCCTGACTGTCGCGAAGTAGGTCAATTTGCGCAGAGGGGCAAATTTACGTCTCGGATGTAGCATCCTTTCTGTTTTTGAATCCCTTCCCCTTTCCTCTCCTCCTTTTTTACGGTAAAACATACCGTCGGGTATTGGCTTGTATGTCTGTTTTTCTGTGTGAATGCGTGTGTGAATGTATCGTAGGCCCTAACGGGCATGACGAAGCGTGAATGTGGTCTGTATGTGTGGGTGCCAATACCCCTTTTCTAGTCCCTTTTGCGAAATTTTCCCACCTCTCCCCATCAAAAATACGTCCGAGACAGCCTTTGAGCCTAGGGTTCGACCGCGTAACCTAGGTGACTCCCTTCCCCCCTTTCCCCCTTAGGGCGCTCGTATAGGTTGCTGGGGTAGCCCCACCGTACCTGAGATAGCCCTATGAAGCTGGCATGATATATGACCGGAACCTTGGTGGGTAGTGGCATCCCCTTCTCCCTCCCTTATTCTAATCTCTCAAAAAGTATAATGCTTTAATAAATTTGAAACTACCTTCCCCATCCCAGGCCCCTTAATGTTGAGCTTATTTTTTTACTTACATATATATATTCTTATTTGTTTTGTTACTGACTTTATACGTATAATTGACAACTGTGCACCCCGTCCCTTAAAAACTCCTTTTTCCTTTTCTCTTTTTCCTCTGGCACTCGTCGGGGCTCGTGCTTTAAGCCCTGGGGAGATGTAATGTGGGTAATAACGTCCCCGTTATCACCCCCCTTCCAAGTCCTTTCCTAATTCCCACTTTCGCTGTTTTTCCTAAAACTCCCCCAAAATCCCCCAAATTCCCCATAAATATTGTATTTTTATAATTGTTGGGAAGTCCGATAATTATGTATTATTTTGTATGTAAACCCCTCCCCTAAAAACTGTGCAGTGCTAACTTTATGCTCATCTTTCGAAAATTATTTAAAACCAGTTATTTCTGAGCGTAAATTTAACATTGCACTTATTTCCAATCCTTGTTGGCTTAGCGAAGATAGACCCTCCCGTTCCCAACGCATAACAAAATTCTCCTTGAATGATTACATCATCTTTTCGTCAGTTGGGAGTTTTTCAAGTCAGAGAGTGGTCGGTTGTTGAGATTGGGGCCCCACCCTTTTTGCCGTCTACACCTAAAAGCGTAAGCATCTATTTTTCCTTTTTTCTTTTAAAACCCTTTTCAATTCAATCTTCCTAATCCCTTCTTTTGCTCTAATCCCCCCTTTTTTACTTATCTCCTTATTTGACTTCTAACCCTTCCCCTCCCCATTCCGGCCTAACCTCGCGGGGTTGCCCCCGTTTTCCCTTTTCCCCCCGGGGTCTAACTTGGCTAGCTAAC
>JASAND010017495.1:0-14746 GCA_030248195.1 Trissonchulus latispiculum | reverse complement strand
AGCTCCTCAGGCTCCTCTGCACCAGAAGCGCTATTTTTATACTACTAATTTCCACAATCTTTGGAAAAAAATTGGTCGTGTTTTTGCAAAAACTACATTTTTTATGATAGCAGCCTACAGGATAGCAGTTGGAAGATGATCATGCGTCGGATAATTTGTCCCTGTGAGACCTTCAAATCGACGCCCTTAGTTAAATTTTACGGCTTGCGTAGTTCAAGAAATGTTGGATAATTTGATTTCTGCAAAAATGACAAGTTTTCGACGCCAAAACAAGAAAATCGGCTATATCTCACGGTAGAGAAAAGCTAAAAACTTACTTTAAAAAGCAAAAATGTGAAGCTCAATGAGGTCTTTCGAATGAATATAGTCATAACTGTATAGCAGCTGCCAAACGTTCAGAAATAGGGAAAAACCACTGTGACCGGAAATCTCGAATTTTTGAATCGGGATTGCGCGGAGTGTGTTAGAACGCTAAAAGAACTTATTTCGGAAAGTTTCATCTAATTTCATCTGATTTGTATAAGCAACTGCCCAAAAGTCTGTAAACTACTGGAGCTTGACAAAAACTGATATTTACAGCGTAAAATCATGATAAGACACTGGTTATACAACGGTTCTACGCAAAATTTCGGTGTTGTTTTGTGAAGTTTCTGGTGATAATGTGAGTCTAACTTATTCCCCGGGGTCCAGAGATTAGGGATCAATCGCTGTGTTACAGGTAAGTCTCAAATTTTATAGTGTGCTTAAAGAAAATACACGTTCAAAAGAGTGCCAAATCTGCTATAAACGTCGGCTTAAGGGTTTGGCGCTCAAAGAAAAGTTATCAAAAACTTACACCTCCAGCCTCACCATGTCATGGTGGTCGAAGACAGTCTAAGTGGGCTGCCGTGCCCAGGCAAGAACCTTGGGCTCCACCACAACAAGTACCCACCATGTAGCTAAGGTCGATTATGGACTATTATATAGGTAATATTGGATTTTCCCTGCCTCTTCTCTGCCAGTAGTAAAGAGGATGGTTTCTTATTTGGAACGCAGGCACTTTTATTGGGAATCGTTCCCAAAAAACACCAAATTGCTGAATTACACAGGATTGCCAGGGAGGGAGGCTAGGGAGCCACAGGTGGACAAGGGGGGAAAGGGGGTAAATTTCCCCCTCAAGTCGGTCGCTCACAAGGGGTCAGGAAAATTGCTCTTACCAGGGGTAAGAAATGGTGGCCACAAGGGGTAAGAAAATATGCCCAAAAAATTGGTTTTTACAACCAAAATTTCCAATACCATTCATGGTTCGCCGGACTTTTTACTTAAAATCTCTATTCTTCGCTAAAAATGTCTAAAAACCGATTGTTTCACTAATAAGTGACTGTTTTTCGTGAAAAACCCTCAAAAATGTTTAAAAATCGCTTCTCAAAAATACTCTTAGGAAAAAATTGCTACCACAAGGGGTACCAAAATTTGCCTCCGCAAGGGTCAGAAATTTGACCTCATGTTCAGGTGTATGCAAGGGCTGTGAAGAGGCGGGCATAATGTGTCGGCAGTGGCGGTGCTGGGGAAGGGGTCGGGGGCCCTGTGCCCCTCCTTCGTTATTTGGGCCCCTCCCTTTGGGGTGTCTGGGCCCTCTCTAGAAAATGTGTCACCTGTTTATATGCATTGTTTTGAGTGTTTTAAG
Organism: Trissonchulus latispiculum; assembly: GCA_030248195.1. Lineage (NCBI taxonomy): Eukaryota > Metazoa > Nematoda > Enoplea > Enoplida > Ironidae > Trissonchulus > Trissonchulus latispiculum. The sequence continues at coordinate 13,080 of JASAND010017495.1, read as the reverse complement.
AAAATCAGCAAATTTTTGTTAAAAATCTGGTTTAAATTTTTGCTAAAATTTGAGAAATGTTTGTTGTGGAACTTAGAGCCAAAAATTTGCTAAAATTTGGCAAGAATTTTGGAATTCCCAAAAAAGGTCGCCGGATTTTTGGGTCGGGACCCCCCTTCAAAAAATCCTGGCGCCACTACTGTCTACGAGTCGGACCGAGCCGAGTCCTACGCACCCATGCTCTAGTTGGGCTGTCCCACGTCTCCCTGCAAAAGTTTGGAGCATAAACTGTCAACTTGTTTTTTTGGGAACCTGTGCTTGGCGAAGCTTAATTCGCCCACAACTCAGTCTTCTTTTTTGAACCTTGCCCCTATATTAAGCCTTTTGTGAGACTAGTCCTCCCTATGATTTTACAACCTACCTCTTCACCACATATATCTACTTTTTTCGTGACTACAGTGCCTGTTTTTTGTCACACATAGTTCTATCATTTTAAAGGTTCCACATACATCAGTGGTCAAATTTTCAGTGGTGGAGCACCCAGAAATGGCATAAGTTGGGCAGAAATGTGAAAAATCTCCACGTAATTTGGCTGATTCTCATGTTGCATATATTTTTTGGGCAGCTGCATCGATTTGTGATGAAATTTGGAATGGTCTCCAAATTTGACAGTGTTCAAGCTGTGTAAACGGGCAATTCGTGATGAACATTTCAGCAACTGAGAGCACGTGATTGGGTAGCTATGTGCATTATGGCTTAGAAAATCGAAATGTTATGAAAGCTCAGTATAATTATTTAGAGCATACTTGGTGAAAGAGCATAACCGAAGAGCTTTACAACGATGTGCACATCTCTTCTGTACATGGTTTCTATCAAAAAGATATAAACGGTTGAATATATGGCAAAATTACGTTGACCATTCCCATTTGCTAATGGCAAAGTAAAACTAATCGTTCAGGAAAATATGAACTCCACTGGATTTTTATTAATGCGTTTGTGTTGGATTAGTCAATAATTTTCCGAAACCACTAGGAAACTTGTCAAAAGCATAATGTTTACGTAAAACAGAAGCGACTAGTGCGAAATTTTTCAAATTTATTTTCTCATAAATGCTTGAACCAAACTTGCTTAAACTTTGCATGTACGTTTATTGGTAAGGTGCGCAGGGGCAATTTTTTTTTAGTTTTTGTTTAAAACCTATATTCCGTGAAATATTGAATTTCAAAGTTTTTGAACATAAATATTAACTTTCTCAAAATTGCATAGGTCGAGAAACTGAAAAATTGTCCCTGCATTAGGTTTGTTTATACACTTGCGCAAAATTTGAGCTAATTTCATTTAGCCGTTAATGAATGAGACTGTTTTGAAAATCTAAACTTGTCCCTGTTGTGTAGGTCGCAAGCCAAGCACTGGATTCCTTCATACTCTATAAATCGCGAGTACTTGACACCATCTACCACTGCTGAAAGTTTGAAACGCATTGATTGACAAATGAACTCAGGGGAACCGTTCCCGGTAATACAAGCGCCCCCTTAAAGTGACAAAAGTCGCCTAGCCAAAGGCTTTCATTTGATATCAAACATCACAAGATTGGAAAGAAAGAAAGAAAGAAAAAAGATTTACTGATTTAAGATAAATCGAAAAACTGAAAAAATGCCACTACTAGGTTTATTTACGCATTTGTGCCAAATTTGAGCTAATTTCATTCAACCGTTAATGCGTGACACCGTTTTGAAGAGTTCAGGTTGTCCTCTTGTGTAAGTCGTAAGCCAAGCACTGGATTATTCAAATTCTATATATTGCTAGCATTCAACACCAGCTACCTCTCGCTCAAAGTTTGAAATAGATTAGTTGGAAAATAAACTCAGGAGAACCGTTCCCTGTCAGTGGACGTGGAGGCTTTCTAAGTTCAGGCTAAGAGTAGGATTGAATATAGCGAATTTTGAGTTTTTGCGCTAACGTCAGCGCTATGATAGAGCGAATGCGCTGCCTTCTTAGTTCGCCTACTTCCTAAGTTCTATTTCCTACTTTGTCTCGAATTTAAACTTTAGCGGAGTAGCATTGTCACGTGGCCCAGCGTCGCTATGAAACCTAATGAGTTGATGTTTCAGCTCTACTGTAGCTATATATATTTTTAAGAAATCTGATATCAACATAAACTGTTAAATATTATTTTAATTTTACTACTTTTTAAATTAACTTATGTTAAAATAGGTTTAGACAGTCTAAAAAATAAATTACAAATCGAAACATGGTTGTTCAAGTCAGTGCTTGAATAATTTCAAAACTAATTGCTTGTTAATAAAAAATTTATTTATTTTAGAATTTAAATAATAATACCAAAACAAGAGTTTGATGACATTTTCATCATTTCTTCTTTAAGTATAATTCCTCAATTAAAGTTAACTATTAACTTCCTCAATTAACCAGTAAAAGTCTAATGGATAATCAGAAGCATTGGTAAGCCTTTGGCAATGTGCTTCTTGGTAAAAGTAAACTTAAACTTTATACTTCATTAGCTATCCTCTCAAGGAAAAATAGTCCATATTGGACATTAGTATCTGTGGTGGAGACCAAAACCTGGAACAGCAACACAGGTCTAAAACCAGGAGCGGGAAACGAAAAAAGGAGTTTAAGCACATTTTATCAACGCATGTTAGCTGGAGTTCGTTTAAGTTTCTAGTTTTGATTAATTAATCAATTAATTACATTTTTCTTGGTTTGAGCTAATACTACTCTGGTTGTGAGAAAACTCAATGCGAAGTTGCGAAATTTCGTTCTACCGCACGTTTGGCGGGTTTTTTGGGCGTCGAAAGAGCAGGGACAGTTCAAAGGTTCTAAAACCAAAAATGTTCATTTCGGTGCCCTCTTTCCAGTCATAGCAACCAATCTGGTGTGTCGCCTACTGAAAGAATAACTGCAAAACCCGAAAGTTTCTTTGCACCTAAAAATGGGGGACAGGTACCAGAATGTAACAGGCCATATATATACTTGTCAGGTTTCATTCACTTTCATAAAGGATTGGAGCCTGTACGGTCAAATTTACACAAAGCGATACCAGCTCCTTAAATGAGACGAAGTTCCTGGTCCCTGTTCCTGTAATTACACCCCAATTTCACTCCTGTCGTGGACAACCTTTTTTCGTTCCCCGTTCCTGCGTTTAGACCTTTGTTGCTGTTCCAGATTTTGGTCACCACCACAGATACAAATGTCCAATATGGACTATTTTTCCTTGAGATGATAGCTAATGAAGTATAACGTTTGAGTTTACTTTTACCAAGAAGCACATTGCCAAAGGCTTACCAATGCTTCTGATTATTCATTATACTTTTATTAGTTAATTGAGGAAGTTAATAGTTAACTTTAATTGAGGAATTATACTTAAAGAAGAAATGATGGAACTGTCATCAAACTCTTGTTTTGGTATTACTACTTAAATTCTAAAATTTTGTATTAACTAGCATTTAATTTTTAAATTATTCAAGCACTGACTCGAACAAACATGTTTCGATTTGCAATTTAGTTTTAGACTGTCTAAACATATTTTAAAATAAGTAAATTTAAAAAGTAGTAAAATTAAAATAACATTTAACAGTTTATGTGGATTTCAGATTTCTTAATATAGCTACAGTAGAGCTGAAACATCAACCCACTAGGTTTCATAGCTACGCTGGGCCACGTGACAATGCTACTCCGCTAAAGTTTAAACTCGAGACAAAGTAGGAAATAGAACTTAGGAAGTTGGCGAACTAAGAAGGCAGCGCATTCGCTCTATCAAAGCGCTAGCATTAGAGCGAAAACTCACTCGCTATATTCAATCCTACTTTAGCCTGAACTTAGAATGGCCACCACGTCCACTGACAGTTCCCGGTAATGCAAGCGCCCCCTTACATCGGATTAACTACTTTTTCTGCACATTTAGACCTACTATTGAAAATATAGTATTTATTCAAATCCAGCCTGCATTATATAAATCATTGCATTGGTGGTGTAAATTTACAATATTTTAATACTTCTTTGAAGCCTCTCTATAGAATTTCAAGAGCAAAATCTGCACCATCGCTTATGCTTAATTATGCTTATGCTTATGCTTATGCAAATTGAAATTTGACATGGATTGAGACGTTTGATTTTGAAATTTTTTATGGAAAAACGAACAGAATTATTCAAGATGGTGATTCCTTTTGGGCATATATTGCTATTTGGCGGCGTAAATCAAGATGAAATTTGACGAAACTTTCCGAAATAAGTTCTTTTAGCGTTCTAACACCCTCCGCGCAATCCCGATTCAAAAATTCGAGATTTCCGGTCAGAGTGGTTTTTCCCAGTTTCTGAACGTTTGGCAGCAGCTATACAGTTATGACTAATTCATTCGAAAGACCTCATTGAGCTTCACGTTATTGCTTTTTAAAGCAACTTTCTAGCTTTTCTCTTTTGAGATATAGCCGATTTTCTTGTTTTGGCGTCGAAAACTTATCATTTCTGCAGAAATCAAATAATCCAACATGTCTTGAACTATGCAAGCCGTAAAATCAAACTATGGGCGTCGATCTGAAGTGTCATACGGACAAATTATTCGACCCATGATCGTCTTCCAACTGCTTTCCTGTAGGCTGCTATCATTAGTTTATAGCTTTAGTTTAGCTAAAGCTTTAGTTTAGCTTTAGATTAGCTGTAGTTTTTGCAAAAACACGACCAATTTTTTCCAAAGATTGTGGAGCATTCACCATGAAAGCTGGAGGGCTGCTGCTTACCTTAGTACGTTCTGCACAAATATACCCAGGGACGATTTTTTAGTTGCCCCGATTGCTGCTTTCTAACTAAAGTAATCGGTTGACAACTCTGGAAAAAGCAGGCAAAATACAGTTTACACACAAATTTCAGCTTATTTATGTATAACGAAGAGCGATTTCACAATAAATAAAAAAATCGTCCCCAGCTATTTGATGGAGGTATCGAATGATCTAACCGATGTCTCGCAAAAAAATTTACTTGGGTCTGCCAAAAATCTGGAAAATTGTACTTATTCTAAAATGTGTTAAAAATATTTCAGAAAAGCAACATTAGTTTCGAGGTATGCATTAAAAAGAGAAGATGTCAAGCTACATTTTGATATAAAAATGGCTTCTTAACTCCAAGTAATGAACGAGTAATAATGGTGCAAACTTTTGTGACCAAAGGTAATCCACCACCTTAAGAAGCCATGTTTATATCAAAATGAAGCTAGACATTTTCTCTTTTTAATGCATGTCATGTGTAATGGAATTGGTTAAATAAAAAATCAGGTTTTGAAGAAATAATCCAAAAAGAAGGATATAATCAATGGTCACTCGAAAATGGCCCAAGTTGAAGGTTTTCATGATTGCATCTTGTATGAATGAACGTCCAAGCTGTATTTGTGTTTATATGTAAGTAGGAACAGGGTTGCCAATCTCCAAAATATCATTAACTCCTTGGGAAATGAAAGGTTAGCTAGAATTTACGTAGAAATGACTGTGTGCATATTTTTTCATCTTTTGTGTTTATTTTTCCTCCTTTTCCTTGCTCCAGCGAGAACAAGGGGTTTCCAGTAGCAAGTGTAGCGCAAATGTGATTCTCCAATTGGCTACCCTGTTCCTACTTACATATAAACACAAATACAGCTTGGACGTTCATTCATACAAGATGCAATCATGAAAACCTTCAACTTGGGCCATTTTCGAGTGACCATTGATTATATCCTTCTTTTTGGATTATTTCTTCAAAACCTGATTTTTTATTTAACCAATTCCATTACACATGACATGCATTAAAAAGAGAAAATGTCTAGCTTCATTTTGATATAAAAATAGCTTCTTAAGGTGGTGGATTCCCTTTGGTCACAAAAGTTTGCACCATTATTACTCGTTCATTACTTGGAGTTAAGAAGCCATTTTTATATCAAATGTAGCTTGACATCTTCTCTTTTTATGCATACTTAAAACTCAATGTTGCTTTTCTGAAATATTTTTAACACATTTTAGAATAAGTACAATTTTCCAGATTTTTGGCAGACCCAAGTAAATTTTTTTGCGAGACATCGGTTAGATCATTCGATACCTCCAACAAATAGCTGGGGACGATTTTTTTATTTATTGTGAAATCGCTCTTCGTTATACAGAAATAAGCTGAAATTTATGTGTAAACTGTATTTTGCCTGCTTTTTCCAGATTTGTCAACCGATTACTTTAGTTAGAAAGCAGCAATCGGGGCTACTAAAAATCGTCCCCAAGTATATTTGTGCAGAATGTACTAAGGTAAGCAGCAGCCCTCCAGCTTTCATGGTGAATGCTCCACATTCTTTGGAAAAAATTGGTCGTGTTTTAGCAAAAACTACAGCTAATCTAAAGCTAAACTAAAGCTTTAGCTAAACTAAAGCTATAAACTAATGATAGCAGCCTACAGGAAAGCAGTTGGAAGACGATCATGGGTCGAATAATTTGTCCGTATGACACTTCAGATCGACGCCCATAGTTTGATTTTACGGCTTGCATAGTTCAAGACATGTTGGATTATTTGATTTCTGCAGAAATGATAAGTTTTCGACGCCAAAACAAGAAAATCGGCTATATCTCAAAAGAGAAAAGTTAGAAAGTTGCTTTAAAAAGCAATAACGTGAAGCTCAATGAGGTCTTTCGAATGAATTAGTCATAACTGTATAGCTGCTGTCAAACGTTCAGAAATTGGAAAAAACACTCTGACCGGAAATCTCGAATTTTTGAATCGGGATTGCGCGGAGGGTGTTAGAACGCTAAAAGAACTTATTTCGGAAAGTTTCGTCAAATTTCATCTTGATTTACGCCGCCAAATAGCAATATATGCCCAAAAGGAATCACCATCTTGAATAATTCTGTTCGTTTTTCCATAAAAAATTTCAAAATCAAACGTCTCAATCCATGTCAAATTTCAATTTGCATAAGCATAAGCATAAGCATAATTAAGCATAAGCGATGGTGCAGATTTTGCTCTTGAAATTCTATAGAGAGGCTTCAAAGAAGTATTAAAATATTGTAAATTTACACCACCAATGCAATGATTTATATAATGCAGGCTGGATTTGAATAAATACTATATTTTCAATAGTAGGTCTAAATGTGCAGAAAAAGTAGTTAATCCGATGTAAGGGGGCGCTTGCATTACCGGGAACTGTCAGTGGACGTGGTGGCCATTCTAAGTTCAGGCTAAAGTAGGATTGAATATAGCGAGTGAGTTTTCGCCTAATGCTAGCGCTTTGACAGAGCGAATGCGCTGCCTTAGTTCGCCAACTCCTAAGTTCTACTTCCTACTTTGTCTCGAGTTTAAACTTTAGCGGAGTAGCATTGTCACGTGGCCCAGCGTAGCCATGAAACCTAGTGGCCTGATGTTTCAGCTCTACTGTAGCTATATTAAGAAATCTGAAATCCACATAAACCGTTAAATGTTATTTTAATTTTACTACTTTTTAAATTTACTTATTTTAAAATATGTTTAGACAGTCTAAAACTAAATTGCAAAATTCGAAACATGTTTGTTCGAGTCAGTGCTTGAATAATTTAAAAATTAAATGCTAGTTAATACAAAATTTTAGAATTTAAGTAGTAATACCAAAACAAGAGTTTGATGACAGTTCCATCATTTTTCTTAAGTATAATTCCTCAATTAAAGTTAACTATTAACTTCCCTCAATTAACTAACAAAAGTATAATGAATAATCAGAAGCATTGGTAAGCCTTTTATAAATGTGTGCTTCTTGTAAAAGTAAACTCAACTTTTGTACTTCATTAGCTATCATCTCAGGGTAAAATAGTCCATATTGGACATTTGTGTCTGGTGGTGACCAAAATCTGGAACAGCAACAAAGGTCTAAAACCAGGAACGGGGAACGAAAAAAGGTCCACAGCAGTGAAATTGGAGTCTAATTACAGGAACAGGAGCTGGACTGGAACTTCGTCTGATTTAAAGTGCTGGTATTGCTTTGTGTAAATTTGACCGTACAGGCTCCAGTCCTTTACGAAAGGGAATGAAACCTGACAAGTATATATGGCCTGTCACATTCTGGTACCAGTCCCCCATTTTTAGGTGCAAAGAAACTTTCGGGTTTTGCAGTTATTCTTTCAGTAGGCGACACACCAGATTGGTTGCTATGACTGGAAAGAGGGCACCGAAATGAACATTTTTGGTTTTAGAACCTTTGAACTGTCCCTGCTCTTTCGACGCCCAATAAACCATCCAAACGTGCTGTAGTACGAAATTTCGCAACTTAGCATTGAGTTTTCTCACAACCAGAGTAGTATTAGCTCAAACCAAGAAAAATGTAATTAATTGATTAATTAATCAAAACTAGAAACTTAAACGAACTCCAGCTAACATGCGTTGATAAAATGTGCTTAAACTCCTTTTTTCGTTTCCCGCTCCTGGTTTTAGACCTGTGTTGCTGTTCCAGGTTTTGGTCTCCACCACAGATACTAATGTCCAATATGGACTATTTTTCCTTGAGAGGATAGCTAATGAAGTATAAAGTTTAAGTTTACTTTTACCAAGAAGCACATTGCCAAAGGCTTACCAATGCTTCTGATTATCCATTAGACTTTTACTGGTTAATTGAGGAAGTTAATAGTTAACTTTAATTGAGGAATTATACTTAAAGAAGAAATGATGAAAATGTCATCAAACTCTTGTTTTGGTATTATTATTTAAATTCTAAAATAAATAAATTTTTTATTAACAAGCAATTAGTTTTGAAATTATTCAAGCACTGACTTGAACAACCATGTTTCGATTTGTAATTTATTTTTTAGACTGTCTAAACCTATTTTAAAATAAGTAAATTTAAAAAGTAGTAAAATTAAAATAACATTTAACAGTTTGTGTGGATATCAGATTTCTTAAAAATATATATAGCTACAGTAGAGCTGAAACATCAACTCACTAGGTTTCATAGCGACGCTGGGCCACGTGACAATGCTACTCCGCTAAAGTTTAAACTCGAGACAAAGTAGGAAATAGAACTTAGGAAGTAGGCGAACTAAGAAGGCAGCGCATTCGCTCTATCATAGCGCTGACGTTAGCGCAAAAACTCAAAATTCGCTATATTCAATCCTACTCTTAGCCTGAACTTAGAATGGCCACCACGTCCACTGACAGGGAACGGTTCTCCTGAGTTTATTTTCCAACTAATCTATTTCAAACTTTGAGCAGAGGTAGCTGGTGTTGAATGCTAGCAATATATAGAATTTGAATAATCCAGTGCTTGGCTTACGACTTACACAAGAGGGACAACCTGAACTCTTCAAAACGGTGTCACGCATTAACGGTTGAATGAAATTAGCTCAAATTTGGCACAAATGCGTAAATAAACCTAGTAGTGGCATTTTTTCAGTTTTTCGATTTATCTTAAATCAGTAAATCTTTTTTTCTTTCTTTCTTTCTTTCCAATCTTGTGATGTTTGATATCAAATGAAAGCCTTTGGCTAGGCGACTTTTGTCACTTTAAGGGGGCGCTTGTATTACCGGGAACGGTTCCCCTGAGTTCATTTGTCAATCAATGCGTTTCAAACTTTCAGCAGTGGTAGATGGTGTCAAATACTCGCGATTTATAGAGTATGAAGAATCCAGTGCTTGGCTTGCGACCTACACAACAGGGACAAGTTTAGATTTTCAAAACAGTCTCATTCATTAACGGCTAAATGAAATTAGCTCAAATTTTGCGCAAGTGTATAAACAAACCTAATGCAGGGACATTTTTTCAGTTGCTCGATTTATGCAATTTTGAGAAAGTTATTTATGTTCAAAAACTTTGAAAATCAATATTTCACGGAATATAGGTTTTAAACAAAAACTAAAAAGATTGCTCCTGCGCACCTCACCAATAAACGTACATGCAAAATTTAAGCAAGTTTGGTTCAAGCATTTATGAGAAAATAAATTTGAAAAATTTCGCACTAGTCGCTTCTGTTTTACGTATGCATTATGCTTTTGATAAGTTTCCTAGTGTATTTCAGAAAATTATTAACAAATCCAACACAAACGCATTAATAAAAATCCTGTGGAGTTCATTTTCGAACGATTAGTTTTTACTTTGCCATTAGCAATGGGAATGGTCAACGTAATTTTGCCATATATTCAACCGCTTATAACTTTTGATAGAAACCACGTACAGAAGAGATGTGCACATCGTTGTAAAGCTCTTTTTATGCTCTTTCACCAAGTATGTTCTAAATAATTATACTGAGCTTTCATAACATTTCAATTTTCTAAGCCATAATGATAGCTACCCAATCACGTGCTCTCAGTTGCTGAAAGTTCGCCACGAGATTGCCCGGTTACCAAGCTAGATTCACTTCAAGTTTCGTCAAAATTTGACAATCTGTCCAAATTTTGCATCAATAAATCCGATAATGCAAGCGCCACCTTAAGGCATTGCAGCGATGATAAGGGTGGGGCTAGAGGAGAATTCAATTGTACTTGTATATATTTCACACTTCTGCCCTGCCTATTGCATTTCTCAAGCTCCTTATCTGAATTAGCGCACTGCTGGAAAGGGAACCTTTAAAATGACAGAAGCACAAGTAATAAAATGCTCCTCCGGAGCATGAAAAAGTAATATGTGTGGTGGTGAGGTAGGTTGTAAAATCAAGGGAGGACTAGTCTTAAAAAGGCTTAATATGGGGGCTAGGTTCAAAAAAGAAGACTGGGTTGTGGGCGAATTAAGCTTCGCCAAGCACAGGTTCCCAAAAAAACCAGTTGACAGTTTATGCTCCAAACTTTTGCAGGGAGACGTGGGACAGCCCAACTAGGGTGCGTAGGACTCGGCTCGGTCCGACACACAGACAGTAGTGGCGCCAGGATTTTTTGAAGGGGGGGCCCGACCCAAAAATCCGGCGACCTTTTTTGGGAATTCCAAAATTCTTGCCAAATTTTAGCAAATTTTGCCTTAAAGTTCCACAACAAACATTTCTCAAATTTTAGCAAAAATTTAACGATTTTTAACAAAAATTTGCTGATTTTCTTAAAACACTCAAAACAATGCATATAAACAGGTGACAAATTTTCTAGGAGGGCCCGACACCCCAAAGGGAGGGGCCCAAATAGCGAAGGGAGGGGCACAGGGCCCCCGACCCCTCCCCCCTGGCGCCGCCACTGCCGACACATATGCCCACCTTTTCATAGCCCCTAGCACACCTGAACAAGAGGTCAAATTTCTGACCCTTGCGGAGGCAAATTTTGGTACCCCTTGTGGTAGCAATTTTTCCTAAGAGTATTTTTGAAAGCGATTTTTAAGCGATTTTTGAGGTTTTTTCACGAAAAACAGTCATTTATTAGCAAAAACAACGGTTTTTGGACATTTTTTAGCGAAAAATAGAGATTTTAAGTAAAAATTCCGGCGAAGCCGGAAAATTTTTGGAAATTTTGGTTGTAAAACCAATTTTTTGGGCAATTTTCTTACCCCTTGTGGCCAATTTTCTTACCCCTGGTGGGAGCAATTTCCTGACCCCTTGTGAGCGACTTCGACGAGGGGGGGGAAATACCCCCCTTTCCCCCCCCCTTGTCCACCTGTGGCCCCTAGCCTGCCTCCCTGGCAATCCTGTGTAATTAAAAAATTTGGTGTTTTTTTGGGAACGATTCCCAAAAAAGCCAGCGTTCCCAAATAAGAAACCATCCTCTTTACTACTGGCAGAGAAGAGGCAGGGAAAATCTAATATTACCTATATAATAGTCCATAATCGACCTATACTACATGGTATATACTTGTTGTGGTGGAGCCCAAGGGTCTTGCCTGGGCACGGCAGCCCACTTAGACTGTCTTGGACCACCATGACATGGTGAGTCTGGAGGTGTAAGTTTTGATAACTTTTCTTTGAGCGCCAAACGCCTTAAGCCGACGTTTATAGCAGATTTGGCACTCTTTTGAACGTGTATTTTCTTTAAGCACACTATAAAATTTCTGAGGACTTACCTGTAACAATAGTCGACATCCCTAACTTGGACCCCCGGGGACCTAGGCCAAGTTGGGGACTATCACCGAAACTCTACCAAAACAACTGAAATTTTGCGTAGAACCGCTATATATAACTAGGAAAACGCGCATCTAGCGTGATTTACGCTGTAAATATCAGTTTTTAGCCAAGTCCAGTAGTTTAAGGTGGTGATTCCTTTTGGGCAGTTGCTTGGCGGCGTAAATCAAGATGAAATTTGATGAAACTTTCCGAAATAAGTTCTTTTAGCGTTCTAACACCCTCCGCGCAATCCCGATTCAAAAATTCGAGATTTCCGGTCAGAGTGGTTTTTCCCAATTTCTGAACGTTTGGCAGCTGCTATACAGTTATGACTATATTCATTCGAAAGACCTCATTGAGCTTCACATTTTTGCTTTTTAAAGTAAGTTTTTAGCTTTTCTCTACCGTGAGATATAGCCGATTTTCTTGTTTTGGCGTCGAAAACTTGTCATTTTTGCAGAAATCAAATTATCCAACATTTCTTGAACTACGCAAGCCGTAAAATTTAACTAAGGGCGTCGATTTGAAGGTCTCACAGGGACAAATTATCCGACGCATGATCATCTTCCAACTGCTATCCTGTAGGCTGCTATCATAAAAAATGTAGTTTTTGCAAAAACACGACCAATTTTTTTCCAAAGATTGTGGAAATTAGTAGTATAAAAATAGCGCTTCTGGTGCAGAGGAGCCTGAGGAGCTTGAGGCAGATCCTACAAAACTAGTTTGTTGTTTCTTGAAGCAGTTCACACCCGCGTTATTACTTCAAGTTTTAATAATGGAAAACCTTCCACTCAATTACCCTTATTAGTTTTCAATTTAATATTTTATAAAATTAATTTAGATAATTTACCGTTAACTAAATAGAAATTAACAATAGAATTAAAAAACATACCATGTGTACATGTGTACTGGAAAGGTGGCAGCAGCGGAATCAAATTGAAGAAAACGAAATTTGAAACTACTATGAAAAAACTACTTTAAACTATAGAAGACAAAAACTAGGACACTACCTAATTGCACATTTTAAAATTTTAATCACTTTTTTACAATGATGACAGGGGACTTTATGCAAAAACAAGTTCCAGCCCCCTCCTGTTTGCAATTCACA